>RXPK01001304.1:0-106071 GCA_004143645.1 Protaetia brevitarsis | reverse complement strand
GAGTCAGTTAGAAATACATGACAAAGTTAATTTTTATGTCCAGCATATGTTGTAATAAATTTTGCCTTATATAGGGCATTATTAAGGACAGAGACGCTAATCTGAACTATACAAATAAATTTCGTTTTGTGACGAAAACTGAAGATGTTCCTCTTTCATAAAAATACTATGTTGAATTGCTAAATCCTCTATTAAATTGCATCTTTTATATTGCTTAAAGTGGCATAAACTGAAGTTATATACCTATAGTTCTATTAGAATTCACATACCAAGACCTCACTTTCAACCTGTCGATTGCCGTTATATGAGTAAGAAAAAACGGAAATATGATTTCTACCAGTTATCATAGTCGAGAAATACGCATGTTATTCTGCTGGGTGGTTGTGTGTTGTGGGTAAATTGATACACGCTTCAATTCACCAACTCCAATCCGCATGCTATCGCTGTCTAACGGCACAAACTCACCGCTATTCTCTACCTTTTTCTAACTACTACAAAATGCTATCACCACATCGATCTTTTCGATTTAAATCAATTCAACATAGCCCTCATTCCGTCTACTACGAGGTGAGGGAAATGATTCACTAGGCATGCGTAAACACAGGCGTAAATTCACTTTCAGTTTAGCCGACGTTGGATTAATCTCGCTCATTTCGTAATAAGGCATTAGTGGATATTACGATACGAGTAAGGTCCTCAAGTGTTACAACGGTTCGTAAGTCTTGATTGCGGTCAGTGATTTTATAAAAAAGTTGAATATTATAGGCCCGAGGATTGTGAAACAATTTTACGGTGGCAATTCAGCAGAAGTTACACAGGATTTATTTGCAGTAAATTATCCCGAAAGATTAATTCCTAGCGCGACTATTATTTGTAATACAGTGCGATATTTTGAAACAACGTTCATATTAATAAATAACAAAAATAAAAATGCCCTAGCGAAAAATGTCAGTGATATGGAAATAAGTTTGTGCATTAGTGGAATAAAATCCTAGTAGGACATCTAAATAAATTGCTGCGGATTTAATAATAGGGCAAAAGTCTTAAACCTTTTACATAAGAATAAGTATCGATCGTGTAAAATTAGCACATCCCAAGAACTTTTACTTGACGATTATTACTGTCGCCTGGAATTTTATGAATGAATGATTAATCAACATCCCGAACATCAATATTTTTTCAATAATATACTATTTACCGACGAATAGGTATTTTATTTACTATTTTAAGGGTTTTTAGAATCTGTGTTTGTTATTTTATTTGATTATTGACTTTTAAAACTGCTTTTCATTCATTTTTTTTTTTATCAATGTTGTTTATGAGCTCTGAAAATTATTGATCTATAACTATTCAGTTCTCAAGTTAACCACTCTAAGTTTTCTGGTTTCCGTGGGGTGGTAATTATAAATGAAATGAAAAAACAACACTTATATGGCAATCTGATATAACCATCGCGATAGTTTGAAGTTTAAATTAGTTTCATTGGTTGCCAACCTTGATATCGCGAACACTAAACGCACGTTATTGGCGTGTTAACACCATCTTGTAATATTTTGCTATTAAAATATTAATAAAGGTGGTATTATTTGTTCATGATTCCCAAGAAAGAACGCACTCTGCTGCTATAGCTAACACAATTTGAAATGAAACTTTACGGCGTTAATAGATAAAAGAGCTTGGAGTACTAACAATAAAATTACACAATCATCGGAACGTTCCTGCCATTACTCCTCCTTTTTCGCGCAATTAATCGCAAACAAGACTGAAGATGGCTATCGGCGATCGAAGACGTCCGCATACAACCGGGAAATGCAGCCTTCTCGACCGCGAAACCGCATCTGGGGCATAATTAAGTAAATACCAGCTGTATATTACTAGAGAAGAACTACGGGAGGACCGTGAACAATTATAACGAGCGGCCGCAATGGAAGAAGAAACGAAGATCTCCATGTGCAGATAAACGAACGCTGCTGTCTCCACCGGTTATGCATACAATCGCAAATAGGCGCGGTAATCTGCTAAGGTTAATGAAGGAATGCCGTAGCGGTGAGCGAGATGTGACAAATTAAAAAGTAACGTAAAGCGAACTGTGGAATGCGATAAATGAAGTTTTCCTGTACAAGTGGTTGAGGATTGTTACGTAATTTTTATTGCCGTCGTATTATAGATCTTGAATGTTAATTAGATCGATTAAGGATGATTATATAGATAAAGTTAATTAAAAAGAATGTTGATGGATTCTAACTCTTTGTAAGGTTTAAGTGGAAATAGATGGCTCAGCTTCTCGACTGCCTATGCATGTAAAAAGCATTTTAATTTTAAGAGTATTTTTTTCCTTACCTAGTATTTCAACTTAATTCAAAATCAAGTGTCAAAAGAAGCTCGACATCTTAAATTTTATTGCTTAAACTTTATTTTACAAACCAACAACAATATAGTAAACATTCCCTAGATCCTCTTCTGGCCGACGTTTTATCTATACTCGCAAAGGACACCTTCTGAACTTTTTTTTTGAAGAGGGAAAAATCTTCTATCAGGATGCCCGCCCTAGCTGTCATTTGGTGGGGTATGTCGGATCTTTACAGACTAAAAACCCCTCCCCCAGTCATCTTCCACATCTCACACCGGAATCTGCTCGCGCATTTCTTCGGTGCTGGCATTGCCTGTTCAACTCTGTGGCTTACTTTTTCCTTGTTCTCAATGATAGCTCTTATGGCAGTGTGGGCTCTGGTCCAAGTTTCCTTCGCACTTATAAGGTCCGCCATCAAACTCTTTTCAGGGAAATACATCCCGGTTGATTCCAAGTATACCTCCCTCACATTGTGCCACCTGGGACACGCAAACAATGTGTTATACACGTCATCAGTAGCCCCACAGTATGGACACTCGTCTGTTTCCGTTCTATTTCTTCAGTACAAGTATTGCCTGAAGTAGCCATGACCTGAGAGGGCCTGGGTTAGGTAATAGTCGACATCACCGTGAGGCCGGTTTATTCATGGTTCTATGTCAGGGATTAGTCTGTAGTCCACCTTCCATATAACCCGTTCTTCCATTTAGCCTGCCATTTCATCAGACAAACCGATCGTGCATTCTCCTTTGACTCCCCATCATATCGGTTTTTCTTCTCTTTGACAAGGAGGTCTATCGGTGGGAGCCCCGCTATTAGTCCAACGCCTTCTGCCGATATAGTTCTGTATGCACTAGTTACCCAAATGCACATAAGCCTCTGGATTCTCATCAGCTTTCTCTATGTGCTGCATACAGTAGTTGAGAGTGCACAACGCCAGACAACACTTTCCTCTTAGATGCACCAGGTCCCCTAATATTTGGCATCAAGCTTGCCAGGACTGTCACAGTTTTTTCTGCTACACATATGACACTGTTCACATGCTCTGAGAAAGTGAGCTTGGTATCCAGCCACACTCCCAGGTACTTTACTGCCCTACCTGGCGTAATTACGACACCCCCAACCCTAAAGCGAATGGGAGATATCTTCCTCTTCGTGGTGAGCAAGACTACCTCCGTCTTTTCCGGCGTTAGACATCTTCAGAATTGCTGCTACTGCTGTTCAGCTGAAACTGAAAGCCTAACATAGGGGAACAATTACGGATCAGTGAGTGGTGGCGGTTGTGATTGGGTTGTTTGGGAAAGAGGAGGGACCTCCAGGTGTTTTGTCCGAAATAGCCATCTTAACGGTTCAGGTTATTGGGCTGTTTATTAATTTCAATGAATTATCGGATTTTACTGCTGTAGTGGCGAAGATTACGAAATAGGATTTGGAGGGAGTTAAATCGGATTGGAACCCGAGTGCCGACAGAACACTTTCTTTTACCATTTTAAACACTGTCCAGGAGTATGAAACTCGGTAAACACCATCAGGAGCTTTAAATGAATTACGATCTTGGACAGGAGAAAATGGAAGAGTAGACCGAAGAAAAAATGGTTAGATGCAACGATAGCAGATATGAAAATACTGGAGATATCAGATTGGAAAAAAGCGACAGATAATTGGGATAAATTGTGAAGTTTGAAGCATGTACTAAACCATTGGCTTTCACCATGCATACATATTACAGCTTTTAACTAAAATTAAAGTAAAAATATCTCTATTTTGCTCGCAATCTTTTCAGGTCTATAGCAGTCCTCTTTATCTTAGAAAACGCTCCAAAATTTTGCCTTAATAGGCTCATTTTGGCAACAGCTTCTGTATGTAGCTGTCTGCTATTGATATCTCTGAAATCAATTGTTGAGATTTAATCCTTGCCGCTTTTCGTCTTGGCAGACTCTGCAACTGGCATCTTCTGCTTAGTCCGTGGTGCACATTTACTTATGTAGTCTACAGTAACTTCTCACTAACCCTAGTAACACTTATATCATAATCAAAATCTTTGCTCGGCAAGCCTCTTGTAATTTCGGGTAAATTTATTATAACAATCTTTCTGTGGTTTCGTAATTCAGGCGTTTATTCTTTTAAAAACTATTTTGCTTGTTTTTACCGTGAAGCTATTTGCCACCATTGTTCGAACTCTCTTTGATACATTTTGTTAGTGGTAATTTGGTATTGTCAAAGAAAGGACCGGCTCCAATGAAAGGCCCTGACGGTTCCCGCATGGCTAGTCCTGCTGCCTCATTTTTCCTATTCATAGGATATCGATGCCTATTTTATTTTATTTTGAGCGTCTCTTTTGTATACGATAGTATATGCTACATGTCAGATACAAGTATGGTTATCCAGTGACAGAACAGAAACGATACAACTGATGCGGGAACGGATTTTATTTTAATAACGCAATATTTTAGTACCTGATAGTATAACATATTTCTGATTCAATGATTTAATTTCAAACATCAAAAATACAACAATCGACATGATTATTTATACATGACCTATA
The DNA here is from genome assembly GCA_004143645.1 of Protaetia brevitarsis. Lineage (NCBI taxonomy): Eukaryota > Metazoa > Arthropoda > Insecta > Coleoptera > Scarabaeidae > Protaetia > Protaetia brevitarsis. The sequence continues at coordinate 101,179 of RXPK01001304.1, read as the reverse complement.
GACCAGACGGTAATAATGACTATACAACGCGAATTTGGTAATGCACAACCTATTCGAGGGTTTTGGCTTCGTAAATGTAAGGCTCCGCTAAAACGGAGAGGGGCAATATGTAACACCTGATGCAGGTGGTCCTGCGAACGTGCCATTTCCCATTAAAATCTGTATGTGGCAGTCTGAATGTTTTCTTTGCCAGTAATTAAAGTAATCTCAAAGGCTGCGTTGATTTCACATAGGTGTATGTTATTTAGCCTTCAATAATTTTACCAATTTCTTTTTTACTTCTATTATTTACTCAAAAGCCCATAGATTTTTTTTAGCAAATTGGAACTTGTACAAACAACCAGCAGACTAGATAAAAGGAATAGAATAACCCTTCTGTGGGTTCCGGGTCACACAGGAGTGGAAGGAAACGAAATAATGGGTAATCTTACAAAAACACTGCTAGAACACCTTTCGTAGGGCCTGAACCCTTTTGCGGGATAAGTAGCAGTACAATACTGAAGAAATTGAAATTGGAAATGGAGCAGAGAAAACCTAAAAATTGGGAGAATCTCCAGGGAATGAGGCAAGGTAAAACCCTTCTGGGAACCTATAACCAGAAGAGGTTGACAGAATGCATCAACCTGAATAAGAACAATATTCGTATATTAACAGGAATACTTTCAGGCTAATGTAAACTGAAAGAACATCTGAGTAAGCTTGTATTCGTAAAGAAATCTGAATGTAGATTTTGTGGGGAACAAGTTAAAACACCCATCCATCTCCTATCAAATTGCGTAGCACTGCGCAACTCAAGGGCGTTGCACCTGCGACCATGTGAAATCGAAGAGAGAGATTTACCTGGGACCTTCTGATATCCTACTCTTTCAGAAAGGAATTGGATTGGAAGACCAGCTGTAAACGCCAAGAATATGACACAACAGATCTCTTATTTAGTGCAATTTCCAGAGCTGTACGATTTTTGTTATATTTATGTTCTTTTATGTGTGTTACACATATTTTTAATTTTAATTTTATGTGGATTTAGTTTTGTAAATTTAAAAAAAAAAAACAATTTTTTAAAACTTGTAACTTTAAAATAACAAATTAAAATAATAGCAAACTACAACTATGTATATACTATACTGCAGCCACTGAATAAATTATAAACATATTTCAACATGCTATAACCAAAAATTAACGGTCTCTGTCTTTGCTGGACGACCATATAATTAGCAAGGCGATAATTTATGACGAAATATTTCTTACACGTCGCTTCTGACAGAAAAAATGTGTTTTAAGGATCCTGTCTCGTTTATGTTTACGGTATTCCCATCATAAGTCGCGCGATGAGATAGAAAGATAATAATCGCCATCCAATTAATTATTTATTCAGCATGCCGGGAAATACGATCCGTACGCACAGGAGCTGCTAGCTGGAGCTATTAGTTCGTGTGGATGTTTTAGCATAGTTTATTGACTTTTAACAATCGGCTTCCTAGACGAAGTTGTCGCGTTTCGCACAATCCCACAATCCAGCTGTTCTTATATAAGAAACCCGGAAAGGAGTGAGCGATAACTTCGAGAGTTTGTTGACACAACCTACGAAGCCTAACAATGGACGCTACATGGCCAAATATACTCCATCGTGTATACAAATCACAAACACTCGTTGGTAGCGGGTTATAACAACATACCTATCGCGGTTTGTAGAATCCAGATTTACATCGTGCCGCCTCTGAATTAATTTTTTTTTCTACTAACAGAAATGCAAGCACAGTTAATCTAAAGATTGGTTATGGTGAGAACATTGGGGAATTCTATCAATTATATATTAGTATCAAGAATTCTCTAAATGCCGTTTCGAGATTGTAATATATATGTTATCCTGGCATGGCTATTAAAATCTCAATCCATGTTTAATTTATTAAACGAACTATCTCACAGGAAATTGAGAATTATTAAGTGATATCAATCACATTTTTTTGTTACCGCATTGCTGAAATACGTGGACGATTAATTCACTGTAATCATGAGGGAGTGGTGACATGTAATATATTAGATGCATGCAAATTAAAAAAAAAATGTGTAGTTTATGATATCCTAAGGAGATGATATAAACTAACATGGAATTGTGAATATTTTGGTATTCTATGATTCTTTAAACCAAAAAAAAAAATGATTTTTTTGGTTTAAAATTGTCCTAGTGTGAGTACCTTCATCCTTGAGAGCGGGCCCTTTTTTATGTTTTTTTTTTCCATGGGCGGGTGTAACCTGAAGAAGGCAACTCGGCCAGAAAGACCTATTGTGCCCCCTGTCAGTCAGGTTGCATCCTATCAAAAAAGTTCGCAATCTGGTTGAAAGGTAACTTATCGACTCTGGATTCGTCCAACCGATCGACCCCAAAGTGCGTCTGTCTCTCCTCGTTCACTACCACGCAGTAAACAAGAAGGTAGGCAGGAGTTTCCTCCGCACTTCCACACTTTCTACATAGGGGAGAGTTCGCTAGCCCAATGCGATACATATGTTTATTTAGTGCACAGTGCCCAATTAAGATTCCTGTGAGTAATTTCAATCTGTCCTGCTCATAAAGACTGCCTTACGGAGTCTTTCCTCATTCGGATGAAACCCTAGAGATTTACAGCGTCTTACGCCGACGAGTCCATTCCAAAAGGAACAGTGCCTAGCAGCAAGTTGGGACCTGAAAAACGTTTTGATGCTGCCATATGAGCTACCACACGTCGGTTCTGGACTTAAGAACGGCAGCTCGCTGGCGTCCCTTGCTAACGTGTCAGCTATTTCATTGCCTCTGATCCCAGAGTGACTTGGCACCCATCTCAATTTGACATTTAGATGTTCCGAAACACATGGTGTTTTGTGCATTTCTCTTTCTCTCTACCACGTTGATTCGATTTTCCGTCTCAGTCGTTTTCCTATTATCTTTTCAACCTTTTGCCTGTCTGATAGTCGAGTAGCTTGCACGTCTGGCTATCAGTGCGAAGTCCGGAGTTCAAATTTCATTCTGGTCAGTTACGATAACCTTTTTTTTCTGGGGTCGTAGTGTTGATTAAGAGGGAGATTTGGCTCTGCGAAAGCCTGGCAAATGAAAGCATTACAACCCCTAAAAAAAAAAACCAATTTCACCATCGTATTTAGCAACGTTATAAGTACGCCTATAATTATTAGTTATTTCTATCCCCTTTTTGAATATTGGGAATATCAGACCTACTTGCTAATCTGTAGGTAATTCCTCACTGGTTCGAATTATTTTGAATATATAGAGTAGAGGAAGGAACGAGCGTAATTCCTTGTTCTCCCATGTCTTTAATCATTTCTGTCGTGATTTTATCAGCACCTGGTGCCTTGCCGTTCTTAAGTTCCTTAGCAGCATCCTTCAACTCTTCTGCTGTTACATATTCCTCGATATTATCTGGTGCTGTTTCTGTTTCGGCCCATGCAATCTCATTGTTCATTCCTACCTCCTGTGCATTTAATAACTTTCCAAAATATTCTCTCCCGCTATCCATTCCATCTCTTTTTTTAATTTTTCCGTTTTACCATTGATCGTTGGTATGTTTATCTTATTCTTGTTATCATTTCTGAGATTTCTCAAAACTGGGAAATAGATATTTGTTTTCAAATTCTGCGCTCGTATTTTATTTAGCATGAAATACATTCTCCTTACTTTTATGCTTTGCTGCTTAGTAGTAGTGGTAGTTCTTACTCGTTTTATTACTAATCCCATTTTTGCTTTTTGTAATGTACCTGATTCTGGGCCTCCTTTCTCCACCATACTGTTCACTACTTATAATTGTTTCTTCGGTAGATTCCACCTGCTTTTTGGTTGATTGTAAAATCGTATTTTTAAACTCGTCCGACATTCCCGTTAGTTCTATTTTTGTTAAATTTGCTCTGCAACTTTCCAATTTTTCCCGTATATCATTTTCCTATATTTTAGCTATTGGTATATCTTTTAGCTTATGTGACCATATTATTTCCGGATCTGCTTTTCCCTCACCTCGTGCTAAAACTTTATTTTAATATGGTCCTGCTTGATCTTTGCTAGTACTAGAAAAATTGTATTCATAATGGTCATAATGGACTTTCGTGTTTTTAAAGCTCTTCAGTGCCCCTCGGCAATAATTGCATCTCACGCATTAGCATATATACACTAAACTAACTGAACTGATAATGAATGAGAGTGTTAGGTTGTTAAATTCAATATATTTGCGAAGATGTTTACTAAATTTGTCAATACCTACAATTTTAGTTTCATAACGAAACATGTTAATGTAGGCTGACTTTAAGCCGCAAAAAATACACTGTTGCGCTAATTAACTGATAACATCTAGAAAAGTTGAAGCATTAAATTGTAGGTATAAATTGATATATTCAGCAAAAGTCTTCGCTAATATATTGAAATCTCACAGTCTCACTCATTGCCAATACTATGTGATGGTCACTATTGATTTCAAAACCTCATTTTACCCACTACGTCTTTTATTGCCAATCTATTTTCTCTCTCTGTTATTATGTTGATGTTTCATTTTTGGAGTTTTCTTCTGTAAATACACAATTATTAATTACTTTATTGTGCCTCCGTCCAGAAACACTCATTTCTCAGTATTTCAAAGCAGGCAAACATGTCACTAAAAGTTGGCTACACTAGATTCCATATGACAGATGTGTAATAAATTGTTATTAAGTTACTGTTCAACCTTGCTAAGATGAGTTGGAATCTTCATTGCACTTGTTATTGATAAATAGATATTAAACTAGAAAGAGAATTACAAAAATACTTATTCTCGGAAACGTCAAAATATTAAGTTATGTAACGTGTGTGCCAACTTGTCAACTGTCAACTCCCTAGTGTCAAAATTTCTTTTCTATTTTCAATTCAAAATTAAGATTTGTCGGCCGAAAAAACAGTTTCTGGCCTAGTGATACAAATAGCTATATGCTCATAAAAAGTGTGGGCGATAATTAAATCATATATTCCACAAATATCTAGCAGTCTCTTTCCATTATTATTTCTGTCCACTTCTCCATGATTCTCAATAACATCATATACTTTATCTCTTTTACCCACTCTAACATTGAGGTCCTCCATTATAAATGCATTTACTGCCAATTCTAAAGTTTTACTTAGTTATGTCCAAAATTTTTCTTTATTTTCAACTCTCTTATCTTCATTCGACCCGTGAACTGCAATGATACTCTCTCTCGCCTAAAGCTTTACTAGCAGTATTCTTTTTGAGACTGCTTCCCAATCTTCGAGCATTTCCTTACTATCTTTATGAATTAGGCATCCTATTCCAGCTTGTGGTCTTTTCTTCTCATCTACTCCACTCCATATCAATAAATGTTGATTTTCCATTTTCATTTTACTATTTTGTTGATTTTTAATGAAATGTGGACTGTATATTGTTAGTTTTTATGCCTTTATTATTGCTTTACACAGAACGCGTCTTGTTAGCGTCATCTTTGTATGCACACTGTATACCAACTGTCAAAACTTATTGTCTAAGGCTTTTCACTTATCTGCGCATGCGCGTTTTATTAGTAGTAATCTTAACACCTTTTGTTTTTTTGTTTTAGTTTCTGGTGTAATTAGCAATTCTAAGCGTTCATGTTTAAATTCCTTAACCAGTTCCATTTCTTTTCTGGCTAGACCTCTCATGTTCCATGTACCAATCAATGCATACATATAGTAAGTTCTTAAAAAGTTAGTAAATTATAATATTAAGTAAAGTAACGCGTTTCTTGTCTCTCAAAAATTTTTTTTGATGTGTGAATGTATTGCTAGTTTAGTTTAGAATTAGTCACTGTACAAGCACCAGTTCTTGCGGTATTTATCAACTCCAGAAATATACAAATAGATTGAGCAATAGCAACAAAAATCTGAATATTGGTTGCTTAATGTTGATTTTCCATATACGCAACATAACACCTACATATTAAAACTGTTTATTTTAAGTATCTTATTTACCTAATAAATATACACAATGGAAATGTTTAACTGAAAAGCCTATTATGTCTACTTTATTCTCACTATTGATTCAATATAAGTACGCAATTCTGAACCAGCATGTGGCTGATATCAAGGTAAATAAAAGAGCTATTAAGCAAACAAACACCTTGGATGAATCATAAAATAATACATACATATTCATATAAATCCTACTTACTGGGGCAATTTGCCTTGTTTGTCAACTACATTGCATACATATAACAAGAACAAAAATCTAAGGTTGAAATTAAACCGAATACTTCTATAAAAAGACGCGGACAACTAGACCGACGCACAGATATTAACTTTCACGCAGAATGGAAAGTGCTCAATCAAGAACGTATTAAAAATTATGAAACAATAACTTAATTGCTTAAATAAGCGACACTAACGTCTATTGACAGGGAAATCGACACATATATTAGATTTATTGCGGTATATTTAGCGTCAAATAACACGTATTTAACCGCATCGAACTAAATAATTGCTAATGGATAAAACGGTGCGAAAGTGTCGCGGTGAAAATGATATCTAAAGGATTGACAATGCGCTTATACACGATTGTCTTGAGTATTCAGTGTTGTTTTTACTGTCGAAACATTGCTATGTAAATCAACTCCAAAAACAGGTCTTCCCTATTTGCTATTCAGAATGCGTAACGTAACCCAAAACCATGTTAAACATATAAAAATACGAGCGCGGGCTTTGAATATAAATTCTCCAAGCAAACGACGCGGTTTCCTTATCGAAACACTTCAAACTTAACATTTCCTAGAGATTGATAGCATCGATTCATCGGCGTATTTGTGGGATATTATTGTTACAAGTAACGATATATCAAGCTGTCAATGTGTCCAAACAAAAGCCGGCAATTAAATTTACCTTTAATAATATTTGTTTTTTTTTTGTTTTTTGAAACAAAGATGTAATCATTAATTACATTGTTAGTTGAAGTAGTTAGTAGAAGTTATGCCTAGGTATACAGTTTGTTAATAATAAATCAAGTGGTAGAATGTGCTATGTCATGTGTAACCAAAAGAAATATTCAATAGGGAAGCATCTATATTTTAGCAGAACTTAGTACATATGCAGTTCAAGTTTACTCTTAAAATTTCGATAATTTTCAATTTGTTGCGATTTCCACCGTTGTTATAAAGAAAATAGGGTTATACCGGGTGAGTCAATAGTCGGATATTGGTCGATATTCATCTCTCATAAAAGATTTTTCAATGTGGCATCCTACATAACGGAAAGAAATGCACGCTCTAAAAATATTTTCACGTTCACGGGATGTATCAGTTTTCCAGGACCGTACTCAACTTAATTTTTTCAAATGAAACCATACTTATTTTTTTAGGCATGTTTATTTGTTGTAATGAATTCTACAAATACATATCTTCGTTTCAAATTTCGAATCCAAGGTTGCCAAGTTATTTTTTAACTTTTTACATAAAATTTTCAAAATGCACGTGTTCATTTAACATTTTTTTCCGGCATTATCATTGACAATTAAACTCTAAAATTTGCTGAGTAGTTTAGGAAAGCTTAGATCTTTCTTATGAATTGAATGCACGTACGTTCTAATTGCTTGCTTGGATTCGACGGATAAATACGCTAAGTTCAAATTTGAACCGGAACAATATAGTCAGATTTAAGTCTGTAAGATAGTACGGGTTGTCTTCTGTCTAGATAAGTGTGTATATCTAGGCATAAAACTAACAACAAGACGAAGTGATGAAACAATTAAGGACGGAATAACTACAGGAAAAATGCATTTAAATGCATATTATGTACAGAAACAAAAAAAAATACACAATATTATGTGTTAATTTTTTATCACTTCTCTTAGATCTAATTGTGATTCTTTCCTTCCTATACATACATGTGTTTAGCTAGAACTAATGTTAAAAAAGTATCATTGATACCTTGTCTCTTTCAATTATATTGACCAATGTTCGGCAGCCTTTTAATATAAAAGAATCACATGGTATCATTACATACAGGATTAACGTGGGCCGCAGTTGTGAATTGAAGGAAATGATGGGGTGAGTTGTAAATATTCCAAAATAATCAGTAGAAAACTTTATTATAAAAACAATTTTAAATAACTAATAACATCTTCGTAAAATATCCGGTTTCAAATTTGATGTAAAAGTCTTTAAGATGCCATTTAAATGTTCATCAGCGAGACGAGAATAATGTTTATTTTTTTTTACAATTTAGAACTGAAAATATTTGCTCGCGTATGTACATAAGCGCTGCTAAAAATCGTTATTATTTCTTGAATTTGTTTTTCGTCACTAAAATCTTCTGGCAAAATTTAACGGTGTCTCTAATTTCACTTAAAAAAAAATGTTGAATCGCTAGGTTGCAAATCAGTTTCATCCGTTTACAAATAACTTGACACATGAGTTCTCGTTTTGTAGCTGCACTAAAGTGCTTTTCATTTAAGCATTTTGTCAACCAAAATTAGCTCCCTCTGTAGTTCAAAAAATAGTCCAGCTTTTTGTGCTCAATATGCTTCAACTTGGACTCTTATTTGAAAGAGTTTTACGTCTTACGTTATCAGCTATAGATTTTTTCTTGAAGACTTAAGTAGTTGGCGAAATCGCATTCCAAGTTCAATTATCCATTATGATTTTGATGTTTGTGCTCTTCTCGATTATGAAAATATTACCATCTTGTTTCAGATCAAATAATGTTGTTAAAACCAATAATTTCTTACCATACTATACTCAATCTTTTAACTATCGAATATTAAGAAACATCTAAAATGGACAAATCTGTCAATTCATTTCTTTACAGTAGAAAATACAGTATCTAACATTTCGATACAGTACAATGTATATATGTAGCATATTATAACTAAATAATAATTTCACATAAAATTTCAAATAAAATGAATTACAAGTCAAATATAGATGTCTTATATGTATGTGCACATACAGAATCTAAATTTAGCTAGAACCAATCTTGAAATCGAAGGTAAAATATAAATGAAGAGAAATATTGATTGTTTTGGTTTGCGGATACAGCTTCCGAAAGATTTAACTTACAACTTTCTAAAAATACAACGCGGAGTCATAAAATGACTCTTACGTCGTAAAATATCCCTGAAACGTTACAGGCAAGCGAATTTTACGAGTCTTCTCTTAATTTCTGATCGGACTGGCAAAGTTTAAAACAATTTTTCGCATTCGGGTTAAGTGTGTCGCGTATAGCACTGATGAGAGACTGAACCCAAACGTAAACCTGCAATATGCAAGCGGAATTTTATCCTCGAGGGTGGATATGTGTCAAGCGCAAAACTCTTTAAGTCCCGGTATGTCTATTGATTTTTCGGTATATATTCTTTTGTACATAGACGAAGTCAACGACTGCATTGACGTTCTTTTCGATATCTGAGTAGAAAATTTCAGTTGTAGTGCACAATTTTAGTTGATAAGCAAAAAAATGATCTTCAGCGAATTTTATAAGAATGTATTTTTAGCTTTTTAGTTATAAATGACGCGGTATAATCTACTATTCGATTTTTCATTAATAAATTGTATACCAAGACATAGCCAGAATGGGTATTTCCAAGATTGACAGAGGAAGAGGAACTTAAAATACTGGCATAATTCAGAATAAATTTATGCTCCCACATTTCCTCCTTCGTCATGCTAGATACTTTCTGTCTAGTTCGTTATATGCTATAACTAATTTTGCCATTAAAATTTCTACTTTCCCGAGTGCTTGAGCTAGAGTTCTTCCGATATATACAATGATCTAGCTGCTGTACAAAGTGTACAAATGTGATAATACATTAACACTGTAAAGAGAATTACATACTAAATGCCATATTCCATCACGAAAAAAAAAACACATACGATCTGTATAATCACGCTATTAGTAATGGCCACAAGTAACCAACGTGCGTCGATATAATTTTACAGAAAATTTCTATCAGTGTAGTTCAAGGACGTAGAAGTAACCCACACTCATTTTATCTTACGTCAAGCTCAGAAATAGTGTGTAGGGTACGGTGGGAGGAAAAAAACCAAAACCGCCGGTCTCTGATAATAACGAATACGTAATATAATTTATCTAATCTGCGTGTATTGTCTTGAACGTGACTGTGTATACATCGAAGAAATCGTAAACTGCTACATGTAGCAATTTGAGTGTGTATATATAAACCAGGAAGTAGTGAATGTTTAATTGATTTAAGGAATTTAGTGATAGAAACATGCACATACATCTTAGTTTACGACCGTTTCATTCAAGTGCGTTCCTAAAATTATAGACCAAACAATAAAATAATATTGTGGTATGACTTTATAATTACAAGTAATAACCTGTTAGTACTTTCAAGGAATCATATTTAGAAACAACTTCTGCCATGTTGTTACATATACAGTGACCGGCATAAATATTACAACATATGGGAAATTTTTTTATTATTAAAATATACTAAAACTTTTTTGGGGGAATAGGTTGTGCATGTCTAGAAACGCCAAAATCTATTTTGACATATGTCACGTGAGCACTAGTATGGCCACACGCAAATTTTTGTGAACTTATTTAAAAAAAAATAAAAATCACAATTTTTCCAAATATTATTTCATTGAATTACGTATTTCCATTTTTTTCGCTTTTACCAGCTCAACTGCAGTACTATTTCCAAATTTGGTTGATACTCAAACAGTTTTGTCAATTTTTGCATAATTAACATAGCGAAAATTGAAAAGTACGATTTCAGTGTGACAATTGTTTTTGCAAGGGAATGTATCTAGTAGCAATAAATAAAATTTTACAAACATTTTCTTTCTAAACCACTTAGCAAAATATTAAGCACAAACACTTTGATTGAAAATTGTCATATTTTTTGTTTTGTTTTCTGCGTTAAAGTGAAATCGGTAGTCCAAAACTGATAACACTAAACATCTAAGCCCTTACAATGTTATTGCACGCCCCGAAGGTATTTATGTAGGTTTCGAAAAACTCAGTAAAGAGAAATAAATAACCAGTATTGTTAGCTAATGATAGGAATACTTAATAAGGCAACAATAACTAGTAGTAATGAACACCTAAGAAATGAAACTCTAAAAATGCACATTATTAGACATACATAGCGTTCTGTTTCTTATAAGTAAGGTAGGCTTTGAAATTGAATTGAAACAAAATAATGTAGTAAACTATTTTTTCCCAGCAGCAAATGAGGGAGGAAAGTGAACACTTATACTTACACTTATACTTATACTTTACCTCCCGAGGGAGGAAATGTAAGTGACGCTGACAAGATGAAACTGTACATCTTATAACATGTGACATCATTCCTAGATGACATTAATACACTCGGCTCAGTCTGAGCCCATTTATGAGATAATTGCTAAATTTTTAGATATTAAAATTCAATTAAACTGTTATTAAACAATTTTAAAACAACGCTAACTTGACAGTTCTTAAAAAATATTTGACAGATTAACCCTGCTATCTATCATGTCACTCACGGGTGTGTCTTTATTATTTTTATACATTTAGTTAAAATTGGACTGGCTGGGAAAAAAGCAGTATTCAAACCACGTGAGGAAGGTACTATTGCAGGCCGCGGGCAAATATTACAAACCGAGCCGAAAGCGAGTCTGCAATAGAGCACTTACCTCCCTTGATTTGAAATACTATTAATTTTTTGACAAATAAGCAATTACTACCATTTTTATTTTAGCTACTATTTATTATTCGTTGTTCTCCTATTTCAAAATCTACTTTAAAACCTTCGGTGCGTGCATGTAGTATTATCAGTTTTTGACTAACTGTTCCTACTTTAATGCCGAAAACAAACAACTATAAACCACTGCTAAGTGGTTTATAGAAAAAATGTTTGTAAAATTTTATTATTATTACTAGATCCCTGTCACCCTGAAAACGTACTTTTCAGTTTTCGCTATGTTAATTTTGCAAAAATTGACAAAATTATTTGAGTATCAATCAAATTTGGAAATAGTACTGCAGTTGAGCTGCTAAGAGCGAAAAAAAATGGAAATATGTAATTCAATGAAACAATATTTGGAAAAATTGTGATTTTTATTTTTTTTTAATATAAGTTTTAAAAATTTGCGTACAGCCTCAAAATTGAATTCTAAGCAACTTTTTCAAATAACTTTTTTGGATATCAAGTCATCTAACCTCACTGTTTGCAGATTCACGGCATATTTTTTAAATTTACCGCCCTACTAGTGGTCATGTGACGTGTGTCAAAGTAACTAAGCATAAACCATTTCTAACATGAAATATCTTATAACAATAAGTATTTAAACCCGTATAATTGATTCGGGGATTGATGTGTAATAAAATCTAATATTTTCGCAATACATGCTAGTCAGAAGCTCTATAGAATACAATCAGGATTGCCAATAATCCTATTTAACTCAAACAATATTGAATAAGAATTAAAATTTATTTACTCGCCTTCCTTTCCTAGCTTTCAACTTTAAATATTTTTCAAAGCTAGAAAACTATTCCAAATCTAGGATAAAGAAACAAATGGCTCGATTGTTTATGAATCTATTGCTAATTTCAATAATTATTTGTTTCTATTCTATTTATTTCTTATTTCTATCGCTGGTCTCTCATCGGGAAAGCCACTTATTACTACGATTTATCTGCTTAATGCAGGAAGTGTTACGTTAATCATTGTTTGAGAACATCCTGTGCAACAACCTCTGGATGTACGAGATATTACATAATGAGAAACATCTATAAGAACTCCTATACACGCAAATTAATAATTACTATAACCGTTCTTGTTATTGTATGTCCTATTGCTAAAATATTTTTAAATCGCGATTGGAAAATGCGTAGACTCGATGTGACCGTGAAGACCTCAGACGGTTCTGGAAGTGAACAGTTAGGCGAAAAGAACGACGTCTCGAACCACATCCTCGCGAAGTCACGGATGACTAATGATACCGATTCCCGTAATTGATACAATTTCTCGGGCGTTGCGTTACACTGGGCTGTGCTGCGTTTCGAACCGCAACTTTTGCCGATCTGCGTTACCGCAAACTACAACAATTCCACGATATTAATTGATGAATGAAGATATGCACACATGAGAGATAGATCCATTACTAACATAGTCTTAAGGTAGAAATTGCATCACAATTTTTTTTGTATAGTTGTATTCATCATATCGAGAAAATTCTACCGAGGGATTATTGCAAACTGTTCTAATATAATGAATTTGGTATGTTGTACGTTATCCACGTGTTATGTAATTGAAACACTCCAAAAGGAAAAGGCGGTAGCCTACAATATATAGAATGGTTGCCAGGAACTTTTAAATGTAGCAGGTGTTAGATGTGTACCTATGCAAGGTGCCGCACAATGAATATCAGTGATCTATATATAAAAAACTATTCACCAGAAAAATCTGAAAATTTGAGTGTTTACTAATATGAATTTGGCCTAATCGAAAAAAATATGCACAAGCCTCTAGTACTTTCGGTTATACATAGCGTTGACATTAACTTTCTTTTTTTAAATGCAACTACACACGAAAAAAAATGTCAAAAAACCAACAATTGTAGAACAGTTAACTTCAATTTGTCGTGGGAATACGACTGGCTACAACTTATCTGTTTCTTTTGTTCTATTAAATACAATATTGGTGCAAAAATTACTGGAAAATCTATTGCAAGCGTTGACACAATAGTGTTTACATTTTAGTTACAGATATTGTACGAAAAATCACCTTATTAGAAAGCAAAATTTAATATAAATTTTCTTACTATTTACTACACTTCTGTGTGAAAACATATAACAGTATTGTTTCAGATAACACTACAATTTTGTAGTAAAAAGTACTAGGTGTTGTATCAATAATAACGCATTTAAACGCAAAATTTTATTCATATATGAATAAATAATATAATATTGAAATATAACAGTGTGATAAACATATGACATGTAATATATTTTTTATACATTATGCGACAAAAAAAAAACAAAAAACACACCATTTAGCAATCAGCAAATCAGCAATAATTCGTAGTATGATGTGCAGGCGCATATGACATGACTCTGATTTGGTGACCTAAACTGTGTCTACTTATAGAGTTCAGAAGAAACCTGTACAATTGAAAAGTATTCCTTGAACTTGGCCTCGATTAGCTTTCGAACACCCAATACAAGAGAAGTTCCTTAATGTCATCTGAAGTTAAATTTTTGAAGCATTCTTGATTTACTTCGTTATCTAAAAGAGAAATGAGTTAACATTAGATAACACGAATGTGTTCTCTATCATAAGCAATTGGAAATAGCGTAGAAATTATACTCTTAGTTATTCTTAAGAAGTATTGTTAGTAAAATTTTAACCATCACCCACTATAAGTTACACACCCAGCAAGATACAGCCACTAGTAGAAATATTTACTTACTGCTACATGCTATAATATTAAACTTTCAGTTTGTCTTACCTTTAAACACATCCAGTAGTTTTTCCAGGTTCCACTGTTGCACTTTGATTACAACAAACTCCTCCATCGCTCCGAAATTAGGTATATCTAATAGGTGCATAAACCACGTCAACAGCTCAAAATGCTCGAATGACCGTGTAAACTATGATATAAACTATACGTTAAAAATTTTATGGCGCTGTACTCGAATAACGCCCTCTGACGACTGCAGTATCTCATTGTTAGCTTTTGCCATTCTAATTCGCCATTGGTGTATTTGAATTAGACCATTTAGAAACAAAAATATCGAAAAAATAGGTTTTTATGTTTTGTGTCAAAAATTGCCACAAGCTTGTCGTGTAGGTCTCGACACAAACATTGTTGAAAAAATGTCACAGTTGTGTGAAATTATACAACAAAAGTTTAACCACAATTTTAAAGTATGTTGCGAAAATAACATGTAATTAATAAAAATCTATGAGAAGGTTACATAATTATGCTAATTACTGCCACAATATTTTCTCTACAATGTTGTTGTATATTTTTCCAGGAAATTTTTTCCGTGCAGGGCAGGTATATATCCGCAAGACTTTTCGAGTTATTTAAAAAAGAAAAAGCATTTTCTCACATTTTAAAAAAGGTGGCAAGTTAACCACGCGCGAAATGACGCGAAAACAATTGCAGTAGGACTGTCAATATTGGGTAAACCAAAATGCTAGCGCAACTCAACTACATAAACGAAGACTATTTAAATTTATTTATTACCTATGGAGAATGTAATAAAGTAGTAATATCAAGAACATGTGACACTTTCACTCTATACGGTATCCATAAAAGCAGAAACCGTCCGTACCTACTTTTAAACGTATAGTACAAAATTTTAAAAACAATGCCTGAGTCAGAGCTACAATTTAAATTAACAGAGAGAGAAAATACATATCTACATATTATAAGACTCGAATGTGATACATTTTATTTATGAAGAGCTGAATAATTGCAAATCATTCTAACCTCGTGCTCCACCTAAAGGTACTGCACGAGGCTACCTATTCCATATGGATTCCAAAATAATTGAAATGTTCCTATTCTACCTAAATAATTTTCCTATGACTATTACTAACAAAAATATATAGTAGAATAGCCTCGCAATTATGTGAATATTTATGTGAAAAGCCGAAATATGTGAATTTCCTAAAACGTGTAACGCTACCGATAAATTTCGTAGTCCACCTCCCATTTAAAGTAATCAGTTTTTTGTTTACGTTAACTCTCGGTTGTTTATTGGTTTATTTACAACCGATAATTTAGAAAAACATATCAAGATTAATGCATATTATTCTAGTATTAATGGTGACGATAACGCTAAATTATAAAATAAAGAAGTGATAAATTAATAAATAGCTGAATAAAGCTGAATAAACTGAGGTAAAGGGAATTTTAATGCCTCTTATTCTTCGATCCATTAATAAAATATTTATGTCTGTAGGTTGTCTACCACAAAATATGATAAATAAAAGTATTAAGTAAGATGATTAATAAATAATTAGTATTTATTGGGTTAAATTCATCAAACTGTGCACCCCACTGGATGAACCTCTAGTCGAATACTTGATGACAGCGTAGACGTACGCGCTAAACATGTTGCCTCTTCGCTTGGTCTACTCACGAGGCATCCAAAACTTATTTTTTTGCCTACTCTCTGATTACACCAGATAGCCTATACGTATTAGAGGCGTTAGGAAATTTAAAAAATCCGACCGATTAGTTATTAGCTACATGATATATAAGTAGTTATTGGAAGTTTTAGATTGATGATATTGTGGAATAATTAGTAATAAACCAGCAAAAAAAAAAAATCATGTTCTTTCCAAACCTTTTATTACTAAAAATTATTGTCGACCGGTTTCGGCTTATTCCATCCTCCGGACACAATACGTCAAAAAGAATTTAGAAACTACGTGATATATAGCAGTAGTAATTACAAACATTTACAATAAAACAAATAAAATAAAAAGAGACAATGCACAAAAACAAAATAGAAACATGTTAAAATTTGTTAAAATATGACTGATTAATATTGTATGTGAAAACCTAGACTAGAATAAAATTTTGTGTTCCGTTTTGTGAAATCTCTTTAATGTAAAATGTGATGTATGATGATATATGTTGCATAAGAGAGAGGGGGAAGGAAGTAATTTGTTTTGGACTAGGGCTCGCGTAGGTACAATCGGTAAAGAGAGGGCATGGGGTTCAATTAGTAAAGGCGGTGTTTAAAGGGATAATGTGAAAATTAGATGTAGGTTAATTTCGGCTAGTGCAGTTAAAAAAACATTTAGGGATAAAATTGATAATAATTGGCAAGGTACGTTTACTTTTCCTTAGTTTATTCAGCTATTTATTAATTTATCGGTTCTTTATTTTATTATTTAGCGTTATCGTCACCATTAACACTGGAATAATATGCATTAATCTTGATGTTTTTCTAAATTATCTGTGGTAAATAAACCAATAAACAAACGACAGTTAACGTAAACAAAAAACTATATAAAACTGTAAACGAAAACGATAGCCATAAACCAAAAAACAAATTCCAAAAAAATAACCAAAACGGCGTAAATCCTTGACCTTGAAATATATGTATGTAAGAGACACACCGTACAAAAGTCTAAGCAGTACTGCGGTTGCAGTGGTATCGCAATCTGTACATGCTTGTAACTTACTCCCACTAAACGATAATACCTAGTACGCTCATGATGAACAAAAGTTATTTTTTTGTCTACTCTCTGGTTATAATTCGCACGTCCCGCATAAATTCCCACTCACGCCTAATATAACATATTACTATCTGCCTGAAAAGTATTGCAATGATCCCCTAATTTATAGTTTCGGTTATGTATTTCAATACCTCTACTATAAACAACAAAAGCCGCTATATCTACTCGCCTTTGTAAATCGTGCGGTTCTAATCTACTCCCAGCTGCCGTAATTAAACCATAAAACGCTGCGAAATTGAAATTTCCTCAAACGCAAATCTACTGGTGATCAAAATTCCATCCTTGAACCTCCAAACATTTTTCACAACTTTTGAGTATCCCATGATAAGTAGATTTTCTAAATGCATGTGAAGACCAGCTTTAAAAAGCATTTCTTGCACGTTGCATATAATCATCCATGGTTGTTAGTGGACCATCTTGATGCGTTTAGCTTCAGTCCACGAGGATGCCAAGTGGATTGATGAAAATCAGAAGCGCATGTGAGATACAAACGTTTTTTAAGGGGTTGCAAATATCACTTTTTTCCAAAGAATGAAAGTATCTCAAAAACAAATCAATTTAGGTATAGACATCCATAAATTTTAACTAGAATTTATGGATCTCTATCTCTATAATAACACGAAGATGGTCTATTAATCTTAATGCAAGAGCTAGGTCGTAGATATTAAATTTTAGAGCAATAATCACTAAATCATATAGAAGATACTCTAAAACACATGTCTAGTATGGCTGCCTTTAAACTAGTAGTTCGCAGCCTTTGAAAGAAAGTGGGCCACTAAAGTAAAACTTGGATTCTTCGCAGATCACTTATTACTAGAGTGGTCAGACGTGTCTGCTTACACGGGTCGCACTCGCCTCGCGCTATGCAGAACATTTAGCCATAGTATATCTTCAAGGCAGTAAAATCACTCTCTCCGCTTCATGCGTCTAGTATCAAGTATCAGTGTTAGTCGAGTCTTGATGCGAGATAGTACAATTCTCCGTTAACGTTTTACGCATGTAATACAACATCGGCCGTAGAAAATCTAGAAAACGACCATTGTTTCATGATATAGAAAAGTATATCAGTGAATTCCAGGATTTACATTATAATTTGTACGGTGTGCGATAAACAGTTATTGTGCTGGCACAAATCGGACTACACATTGATGGTGGTGTATCTGATCCGTTATCTATCTATAAAGATTATTTTAATTATGCGTATGTTACATCCGTAGATGTTGAACAGTCTTTTTCAAAATATAAACATGTTTTATCATCGCGATGAAAGCGATTTAGTGAGAAAAATCTTGAAACACTTAATGCTACAAACTTTTCAGCAATCATTTCTGCTACTTAAACAAGGTAAGAGGCTTATATATAATATTTACAGTTAAATAAGTAAATAATTGTACTCTTTCCCGACACAGTATTGTGTACTTGTCTTAAATGTCACATATATGAAACTTAGTACTGACCTGGTGCGCAAACAAAAGTTAAACACTCTACTTATTACATAATTATAAAAACTCACTCTTGTACAAAACTTTTATTGCGCAATAAGGCAACAAAATATCCCTAAAACTATATCCAAACTTATTAGGTTATAAAAACGTTTCTAAAGATTTCTGATTTCACTAAGAGAAAAATTGTGGGGTTGATGTTGTTTCGTGAAATATATTTTCATAATGATTTAGCATTTCATCCTGATTTAAACATGCAGAATTCGACCCAAAATGTAGGTTTTACCGGGCGGTATATCTATTGACACTAACTACTTTGTTATGGCTTACCAGAACTTTATTTTCGAGATAATTGGATGAGAAAGTGACTTCCATCTGCCGAAATTTAGATAGGAAACAAAAAACAATTATTCATAGCTAAGCGCATACATAGCTTATCTAATTGTACATTATCTAAGAACGCAATAGCATCGAATATAAAAGCTCCGCTAATGGTAAAATAGGATTTTCGTGTGAAATAGAAAGTTTTACGATGAAATTGTGTGCTCGTCTATGTGGCATGTACTTACATGGATATAACATACATTACTACATATAGGTTGCAGCGATGTAAATTACAAAGTAAATTGTATTAGTCTTACATGTGCTGCTATACGCGTTGGTTTTCGAATCAATTAAAATATAATTTGTACACGTAATCGCGTTACATGCTTAAAGTCACGCTGCAATTAATTAAGTAAAGCCAACGTAATTGCAGCAGCAAAATTAGATTTAAACCTTCAACATTATAACGAGGATAGTTTTTGATGGTGAAATATTTATTTTATGTTTGTACTATGCATAAGCTGATTAATGTTTTGCAAAATGCATGTTAAAAATACATATATGGTGTACCTTTTTTAAAGTGTAATGTGTGTAAGTGTATGTAGGTCATTTTTTTATTTGAACTTAAAGACTAGTAATAAAAAAATTAACAATGTTATATATCGTTAAAAAGCTCCTTTTAAAGACTATCTAACTAACTAGAAATTCAAAATGGCCGTCTAAGAGGCCTTTGAGAAACAAAAGATTAATACTTTTTTGGAATAATTCGAAAACCTTTGTAGACAGATATAGGATATATTTTTCGAAATTAAAGTTTTAACAATTTTCATACACGCCCTGTATAAGATACGATAATATTTATATGCCATCTTGATGCATTTACCTTCAGTCTATAAGTATACCAAGTGGATTGAAGAAAACCGGAAGTGCATATGAACTACTAACGTTTTTTAAGGGGTTGCAAATGTCTCTTTTCTGCAAAGAATCGAAATATCTAGAAAACAAATGAATTTAGGTATAGGGATCATAAATTTTAACTAAAACTTTAAGGGCAATTCAAAAATATAGAAATATACACGGTGCTGCATTTAAAATAAGAAAGTTAATGTCAGCATCCTCTATAACCGAAGCTGCTAGGCAGTTGTGCGTATTTTGCTCGATTAGGCCAAATCCATATTCATATTCACTCAATTTTTGATATTTTTCGCGTAAATAGTTTTCCATATATCGCTGACGTTCGTTGCGCAAAAGCCTGTATATCCTTTAATTTATTTATCAATGTTTTTCTTGTTATGTTGTTATTTTTAATACTGGCGTCAACAAAGTACACAGGTAAAAATTTGAGGGAGTGAAATAGGGAGTCTCCGTTTTGGAAATATTTTGTTCCAAAAAGGAGTTGCCATAGCTAAAAACAGAAAGTATTTCCTCGGTTTTGTACAAAATCTCAACCAAAACGGAGAGATTGAATTTACTCCGTTTTCTAACACGATTTTCAAGGAAGAAATAATCTCCGCTTTCGCTCCGCATCTACACCGTATTTAAGCCTAATGTGAACAAATATCCTAACATTGCATTATATTTTCTCTTACGGAGGTGATAATTTGTTTACTTAACAGATGTTTCTATTTCTAATACTCAACGCCAAAAAGGGAAAGGATACCTCCGATTGGGAACATTTGTTCTCCAATTGTAACTGTTTCCCTAAACATTTGAAAATTGCAAGTTTGCATAGGGCATGCGCATTTATTAAGCGATATTAGTGCGCGCATGTGCACAAGTCTGGACGTAGTCACTTTGCAATAGTTCGAAAATGGAGAAGGATATGGGGAATGCACTGTACCTGAAATTTATAAAATACACATCAGAGTAAAGTCGAAAACCGTAAAAGATGGGTAAGAGTTATTGGAGCAAACATCACCAGGGGCAGATGTAGATAAGCAGGTAGAAACTCGTGCATCCTTATTTAATTTTCAATCTACGATGTACAATTTTTAATTGGCCCCACTACATTCTAGGTGTTAGCTCCTGAATAAAGCACGTTTATCTTAGCTGAATCCGTGGTGTTTCAATTGTGTCGTGCCTTCAACCACGTCGGTACCAAACTCGAAGAAGCGACTATATTAATGGATAAATTAAGCAATTCCAATGACGGCTGCTCTGTGACCGTAGAAGAGGACGTGCTTAGTGTGCCTATCCTAGTAATCATTAGGATATATCAAAAATAATTCAAGAACTTGAGGTTCGACGACATTTTTGATGCATTTTTAATGATAAATAATAGAATAAATGCACTGAGCAAGGGTGCTTCTGTCCACATAGAATAGCCTCATTGATTAACTCCAATATGATGTTAAACTTAGCTACTATGGAGCTAGGTAACATAAAAATAGAGTTAAAAACCTTCTCACTAGAGAGATATTAAATACGTTACTACTGCAAAACCACTAGAACTCATCAAACGAAACCGATAGAAAAGTCATATTTGTTTAGTATACCACCAGTCTTCAATAAGTAGAAGTTATTCGTTAGTCGTTCATTTTACAAAATGCACCGTCCTTCCAGCGACTAGGCGAGGAAGAAATTAGTTGGGGCGAAATTTTATATTTCTAAACAATAGGCAAATTAGTTTTATTATGACTGCTGCAATGTTCTGGATAGATTTTATTATCCGAAACTAAAGTTTTCATTGCTTCATGTACGAAAATCCATAGTATACTAGTAGCGACTATTAGGTGAAAAGCCTCCTCACCGGAAAAAATATCAAGATTTATTTCTCTTGCACTAAACGATCTTCCCAACAAATTTCGAACAATATCTTTAACGGGATTTCTTTCATTTGTCACTTTCGTCACGACGATGTAAATAAAATAATGCAATACTAACAAATGGCATAGACGTGCACACAGTATACAGGTGTAGTAGATTGGTCGACCTGCTGCAATCTCTTCACTAGTTAGGGGCAGGTGGAAAGGTGCAAACTTGGCACAAATTTGCCGCTAACATCCATATTGCCGTGATAACATTTATGAACGTATGATAAGGCCATTTAAAAGCTATTTAAAATTTTAGAAAGCGCTTCAAGCAGATATAATGATTTTATATACTTTTCTGAATTTCATCATTATTACAAACCAAAAATAATTCTGACAAAACCACTAAAACCACGCCACTGGTATGTGCGCATGTATATTTCAGCACATGAAGCCATGAAGATTTAAATTTTCAGATAAAGCAAATCTACCTAGAACACTGCAACAACAATAATGAAGCTACTTTGCCATTTTTTTAGAAACTTAAAAGAAAATAACCTCGCAATTAATTTTGTGGTCTCCTATAGACGTAGCAGCTATGTACATATAGACTTGTGGCGGTCAGTATTACTCTCGTATAAAACAAAAATCCATCGTTGTATATTTCAAACATATCCTGCAGCCAACAAATGAAAAATGTAGTTTTACTGCGTTTATAATGTTATTCGCATCGTCACGCTATAGGAGAATTACATGAACTTATTAATTAAACATGATATTGCTAAGGCTTGTCTCACTATTATATGTATATTTTTCACGGAACAGGCTAGTTACAAGTTTTTTCAGCTTAACGAAATTCCTCAGCTTTAATAATTTGGGGTTTGTAATGATTGGGTAGTTACGTTTTTCTAATATATTTTTCTGCACTTCCGATTAACCAGAAGTCGCCAGTTTGTTATTTTCAAATGAAATATCCGTTAGAATATTATATTCTCAATTCAACCTAAAATTATACACCAGAGTTTTCCATATTTATTTTCAACTGTTTGTAAGATATTACCGATTCTTGTAAAAATTTTGCCATTTACACTGTTTTTACGTAAATGATAATTTTCATGATTAACCGCATTAAGTGCAAAAAAACTGAAAATATTCTAACAAGAAGGTAACGACCAAACTATTACAAACTCTTTTTTTTCTGAGGTAGATAAAATCCTAAGCATTCATTGCTTATCAGGCACTCCGTAGAGCCAAATACCCTCTTAATCATCATTACGAGCTCGGAAAAAAAGACAGTTACCGCAACTCCCCAGAGCTAGAAGTGAGCTCACAGCCCTTGCACTAACCGAAAACCCCGTAAAGCATTCGGCTGATACAATTTTCATTAAACCCGAAAATTTCTAACTAGCCACTTCCTTGGAAAATCCTGTACATAGGGTTATCACGCCATTCGATAAGGAAATATTGTAGTCAAAATACGCGGGGTTAAAAAGTTTCATTATTGGGATATACGGAGTTCTACTTTGATTACTTTTTAAAATTATTTTCGTATTAAAGAGGATGTTCCAAAAGCCTTAAAAGTATCAAAGGTTTGTTTTTCAAATGGAACTCCTGTACATTATTGTATTTTTGGATTCTCCGATGAAAATAACTATCTATTTTAATAAGGCTTATAATACCCAAACCATAAGGTTTTTAATTATTAATTCTTAAATTTTGTGAAACTAATTTTTATGTTTTAAATACTTAGAAAATATTTAAGTTATTTAAGGGAAATTTACAGTGAAGTGTAAGAATAGTCCATATTTTATAATAAACTTGCCATCTTATACAAGGTGCACAAAATTTAAACCTAAACAAGAAGTTTAATTGGTTATAACTTGATTACTTAAATAGAACGCCATATTTTTTAAAGCAATATACTTTTTAATATCTATCGAATGATAAATCCAGCTTAAGCTTTATGTTTTAGGGTTTTTATATAATACGCCAAATAATCATTTTTGCACCATTTTGCAATTTGGTATTTTTTAGATAAAATTCTAATGTATCTAGCTGCCTATGCATTTGAAATGTCAGATAATTCATACAGTCTGTCACTTTAGCCTGCGAAGTCTGTTTTTGGTATAGTGTTTTATTCGGTGATTGTTTTATGACAATTCCATTTTCTTAACTGCTTTAATAGTAGTATCTGAAGATAGAGGATTTCTTTCAGAAACTTTTGTGCATAAGCTCGAGAGCCATAAACAATTTTGATGACATTCTCCAAGTATAATAATCATATTAATATTTTCTTCTTTCGACTAAATTTTTATTTTGACCAGAAATACAGCAACGATATTCAAATATAACGATCTAGAGCTTCACAAAAAAAAATACTATAGCAAAAACAGAGTTTTCAGGATAAAAAGTGACGATAAATTAATTATTTGATATTCCTAGATACCATAGGAACTAATTACGTGCATTAGCGCTTCAAAAAAAACACCGAACGTTGCAAAAAAAACAATTTTTTGTCGTTTTTCTGTAAAAACGGTAAAACTTAAAGCTTAAACTATAAATACCATTCCACAGATAATTAAAAAGTTGGTTATGTTAAAAAAAGTGCCGTTGTATTTAAATTAATCAGTTATAACTATACTGATAGTTTAATTTTTGTGCAACTCTATATAAGATTGCAAGTATATTATAATGGATTATAAAATAAGATCTATTATTACACTTTATTTTTCCAAGTTCTTTTACATTACTCATATATTTTTCAGCATTTGAAACATAAAATCAGGTAAGATTTTCACAAAATTCAAATAAATTTAAAACTTACTAAAACATGCACTTATTTAATCGGAGAATCCAAACTGCAACAATACACAGATGGTTCATTTTAAAAACACAGCTTTGATAATTTTAGGGCTGTTGGAACACCCTGTGTAATATGAAAAGAATTTTAAGGGGTAACCATAATAGACCCTATATATCCCAAAAGTGAATTTTTTTAACGTTGCGTGATCGTTTGGGACCGTGCACTCGCAATAAAATGTTTCTGCCAAATACTAACTTAAATTAAATAAATTTTGTTTTCAAATCTTTAAAAGAGAATTAAAAGAAAGGCAAAGGTTATATTAATGATTATTAATTAAACATTTTAACTTAAGATACTTAGTGGTACCCATCACACAAATGCTGCTTGAAGTTCAGCTCTTCGATAAGTTTCTTCGGTCCACACCATACAGGAACCTCTTCAAAACCCACTTTTCTACAATGCAGCTTTGTGCGAATCTTAGGATCTTCTGTACATTCGTCCGCTTCTCAGGTTAGTCGATAGGTTAGGGTCAATTTTGGACAATTGGAAATTTTAGGTGGATGAAGTAGTCTTCTGACTGTCCAGCTACTGACAGCTACTCCTTATGTTTCTCTGAGCTTCGGTTGAATTTTAACGCCAGCGAAAGCCCAATCTCTTACCGCCATATTCATAGTTAAGCTCTCCTGGGCATAAAATTTTTGTTTTATATACCATATCTTTCCTTGAGGTTACCTTAGGCAAGGAAAATCTTAAGATAGCTCCGTAGGTGCCTTAAGGATGTCTTAGGAATTATTTTAGAAAGCGGTCTTCTTTTTCTAAACAAAATATTCCATACATTTTATTGCCACTTGTTAACGGACGATTACGGAGGATAGGAACTCTTGATAGTTTACCCATATCACTACTTTTTGCACTATTGTGCCTTCTTGTCACTGATATACAGTTTCAAGGTAGGTAAGTGAGTAGTAGTCTACTATATGTGAAGCTAGTCAATGTGGTACGCAGCTGATTTTATAACATTGTCATACAATAGAATTCTGTTCATCAATTCTACAGAATTCCTTCCCGAGAATGACCGAAGTGAATCGAAATTGTAACAATGAATTGGTCATATTTCTCTAATATGCTTCTTTTCTCCGAAGAAAATTATCTATGTCTTGGTATCTTCGGTATCAAAACTCTCGACACGACAGATTGACTCATGTGCAGCACACAAACGACTTCTCGTTAAAGGTCTATTCACACTATAGATCAACGAACCTGCAAGGCACGGGCCCGTCACCGTCAAAGCAAAATTTCTTTTCTACTAAACATATGCATTTTACACTTGCAGTCTCTCGGCGATCGTGGGACGGGCAAGTGACTGCGGCGATCATTTGAAAGAATATTAGACTGGCACAAACCTGTCGCTTTCCGACGAATGCCTGCCAGTGTGAATTATACTGTAGGCAATCGCCAGTCAATTGACGCTAAAAATTATGGCCAAAGTGAAGCGACACAGAAAATTTACTTCGAAATGTTGTATTTTCATTTTTAATACCATCGTTAATTGTTCGTAAATTTTTTGATGACTTTCTGAAATGTTTAAAATATTTACTTTCGTTGTCTAAGAGTTGATTGCATAATGTGACATATTCTCCTTCTATGTTTCTGCGTTTTAATAGTTGATTAACCCAGAAACATTTTCTCTTCCGCACCTTCCTATTTTCTTTCTTTTCTTTAGTGTTGTAGGTTTCCGAATTTAAATATTCGTTGATTTCGATTATTGAAATACACGGATGATTCCGATTCTTAGAATCCGATTCGGAATCGGATGATCCCGAATCGGATGATTCCAATTCCGTAAAATTTGTACAACGATTTATACTGAATGAATCCAGCGAAACGTTTGGTAGGTATACGTATTCGTATAATTTGTGTGATTTTGCAAATTCTCAACTTTGGTTTTGACTCGATCATTCGAAATTTATTATTTGGACTGACGGGCTGTGTTTGTTGTTCATAGACGCTGTGCGCACTTAAATCACACAGTCACATTCACTCAGTATTAGTAATCTGCAAAATATTTTATTAAGAAAAAATAATAAACTTTTGTTATAAATAAGTTTAATAGAGATTTACAACAAATATGATCCCATATTCCACCGTGCTCCGTGTGAATTATTTCGATTATTAAAAACATCCGAATATGTACAACTTATACGAGTATGTCGGGTGGAATATGGAATCGGAATATTATTTTGAATATCATAACCTTCCGTTCCGGATATATCGATTATTGAAATCATCCGAATATTTACAATACTAATCTTCTTCGTCCAAAATATGCGCATTTTTTATTAAAGTTGAAGTGGAGAGCATTTTTATACAATTGCAAACACTAAACTGACTGTCGGTAGATCGCCAGTGTGAATTCATTGAAAATTGACTGGACCTTAACTCAGGTTTTGTTGCGATTATGTCCATTTCCAGGTAGTATTCTTGATTGATGACGGAAATCTGTACTGGCTATCACACGTCAACCATCTATCTAATGTCAATTGGTGCAAAATCTTGTATTTATCAATCACAACATATTGTAGTATTGTGTGGTTTGAGCCGATTTTTTGCTCTCAAGTTATAAATTATTCCTTACTAAAGTAGGTAATTTTGACGGTGAAAGTTGTTACGTAATTTGTGGTAATGCTTGCTAGTACTTATAATACTGATACCACAGTCACAAAATTAATTTTAGAACTGGAAAAAATCTTACATTCTACTAGTTCAATTATATAAGATACACATTCCTCTTTTGTACGTAAGTATACACATACCCGCCATAAATAAAGGGAAATCATCTTGCTCGGAAGGAATTCCCCTTATTCGGATGTATTACAACAGAGCAGTTACTTTTTCTTTTGCGTCGTACAGGTATACAACCCGTCTATAACGTTTAATTCTCATGAGACACATAACACGCAATAAACACGCAGTGTTACTACTTCTTTTTATGTTACACTTCGGTTATATAATACGAAATGTTAAGTACTGTCGTAAAGGTGCGCCTTCCTTTATGATCAGCTACGGCAGTAAATTAAGAATGGCATTGAAGCAAACGGAAAACAATCACATAATGGTGTATCTAGAGAATTTCTAATAAAGCAAAGTACAGTCTCAAAAATGTTTCACAATGGTTATTACATTTATGCAACACCATAAAAATCTAATTCTAGTTTGCGGTGATCTTCGAAGTATGCTTATTCAAGTACACACCTTTAAACTCCTGGATACCACCTTGTTATTGGTTTCAATTTCAATTCTTGGTGTCAAGGTCATTAAGAGTACATATTTGTAATGCGTATTAGATATTACATCCATAATAATCTAGTACGTAATATAACAAATCAGGCAATGATGCCTATATTCAAAATAGTATATCAAATGGTACTAATGAGACTGATTACTTAGCAATATCTAAAAATGTAGATTTCAAATAAATGAAAGTGAAATATTTTAGAGAAGTAAGAGGTGTAACATAGAAAGACAAAATAAGAAATTAAAAAAAAAAATGAAAGGGGAAAGACAATCAGTAAGCACCAAAGAAAAATTGAATAAATTTTTTTAAGGAATATTTTTAAGCCAAAGTATTGAGAAAGGGATGGGTTTAATTGTCAAGTGCTAAAGTATGCTTTTTAAAATATCCATAAGAAAAATCGTTATTACATAAAATAAATTTTGTTATGACAAATTTTTGTTTATACAGGGTATTAGGTAAATATGCGGCAAAAATTCAAGGGGTTATTCTCTGACCTATTCTAAGAATATTTTGTCCTATGATGATTTTTGAAAAACCCCTTTGTTCCTCAGATATACGGCGACCCAGATTTGCGATAGTAACAACATTTCATTATCAAAAAGTACATTGAAGTTGCTCAATCTACAATAAATGTGCGAAATGGCTTCCTCTAGCGTGGCTACAAGCATTCAATCTTGTCGTTTCTAATTGAGTTACACCCAGCAATTCTCCGATTTCGCAAATCGTCCAAATTCTCCACTGGAGTAGCATAAACTATTGACTTCAGAGATCTCCAGAGGAAATAATCTAGGGGGTTTAAATCTGGGGATCGAGCAGGCCAGGCGTGTGGCCCCACTTGACCAATCCAGCGATCTTCGTATGTTGCTGTTACAGAATTACGAGGAATCAACCTGAAATGTGGTGGTGCACCATCGTGCATAAACCACATTGCAATTCTTGTTGCGTATGGTACATCCTCCAGAAACTCAGGTGGCGTTGCTTCCAGAAAGTTGCGGTACACCACGTCAGTAAGTCTTCCTGGTAGAAATAACGGTCCAATTAGATAGTCACCCACAATACTAACCCAATCATTCTTTCCACACATGGTTATTATGAAAATTCTTTATTGCATTTCTTAAAAAACTGGCTTCATCGGTAAAAAGAATCTGTGTCAGGAATAGAAGAATGCGAACTTATGTTTGCAATATCCATTGACATAATGCAATACGTGGAGGAAAATCAGCAGGTAGTAGTACCTGAACGCGTTTAATGTGGCATGGATACAACAAATTGTCCTTAAGAATTTTCCAAACTGTCCAATGACTTACATTCAAAGTATTTGCAATTATTCGCGTAGAACTAATAGGATCTTCCTGTATCATCTCCAGCATATTCTGTTCCAATTGAACCGTTTTGCAGTCATTGATCTTCCTGGCCTTCCACTTCGTTTTATTGAATCTGTTTTACGAAAACGTCGATGAATGTTTTCGAAGATTTTTCGATCGGGGACATTATGGGCAGGAAATCGTTCAGTGTACAATCGTCTAGCTTCTAATGAGTTGCCATCAGCAAATCCATATATGAAATGCATGTCAGTCATCTCGGTATTCGTATACATCATGATAGAGGATTTCACTAACTATGAAAGACACGTCAAACAGCCAAACGTCACTCAATCTAAACAAATGCAATCCACTACTAGATTAAACAGCCGTTTCATGTGATCGATTTACAGATAAACTGATGAAATTGTAGAAAATATCGTGGGAGTTTCCGTCGATACTTTAAATACGATGTGCATTTGCTATCTTTATAGGTTTGCACTGTTCTAACAATTAAGCTATCAGAATGGTTAGTTTTTGAAATGTAAAGTTTTTTAAACATGCATAGATAATTACAATGTCGATAATAAATGTTTAAGTTACGCGATGCATTTGAATCTGTTCCTAAAGTCATAGTCGTACGTAAATATTACATCGGTTTATTTATAAAGCAAGGTGAAAAAGATAAAATGTAACCAGATGCATTAAAGTATCTTAATAGCATTATATAACTGTGCGGCATTAATACAACACGAACAGCGGCTGTAAAAGCCGATACGCTATATTTAAAATACCCTAGCGATGGTAACGGAAGTGTCTAAAAGCCTATTAGCATCGTCCGTGCACTCTATATATTATTCCTTTAATGACTTCGGCAGTTGTTGCGGAACCTCAAGAATGAGCGAACTTGCCCGGTAATGTGACCAGCGGGATTTTACCAGAAAATGCACCGATAACGACGGACAGGCAACTTGAATAACAATGTATTTAAGCCAAAATATAGTAAAAGCCTGCAAACTTTTATAACTAATGTGTGCTAGAAAGAAAATATACTAGTTGGAAAGTGAGTCCTATATGGAGAGAAAGGACCCTACGTAGTTAAGTATTCCATAAACAAATATTTTTAATTTGTTCACTACACAGGAAAAGGCTTTGATGTGATTACATATGTTCTTGGCTGTGGAGCTATGACCAACAACAATCGTATAAATTTCACATATTGTTGGTAATTTCACAAGCGATTTGTGAAATCACATACCTATAACATGTGACGATGCTATTTGATGCGGTATGTGAAATCAAAATGTAAAATTACATAAACAGTGAACATGTTTACTGGCCTTGCTGTAAATTTTAGTTAAAATACTGCTAAAATCTACAATAAAATAAAATAAAAATGCTACTACTAGCATTTTTATTTTTTACGTAATGGTTTCGCTTGAATGTAATATATAAAAAGTCAGGCCAATGTTCTAGTTCGTCTAATTGTCTGATATTTCATTTTAAAGATGGTCGTTCCGTAACTCCGGTCTACTTTTTAGAACTATATACAGTGTTGTACACTAAGTCTGCAACAAATGGGAAATTTCTTTTTTAGTTGCGCTATTGTAAAATAAATACTGCCAAATGTTAGTGCATACTTGATATCTAAACTGGACCCACTTAGATTGTCTTAAAATCAATTAGATTACAGGGCAGGCCAAGAAATATGAAAACCGTAAAACAGCGCAATCTGTTACGAATCGAAAAAAGTTTCAAATAAAAACTACATACTTGATGGCGTAGAATCCGAATCTGCAATACAAAATGAGAGTCCTCCCACTCTGGCGGGTTGAGGTGGGGGATCGAGTTCGGCACCATTCAGTGAGCCCCCTACATTATAACAAATCTTATTAAGATCTTTTTATGAATCGACGCAGTGTTTTAGAGATATCCCGTTGTCTCAAGATAAGAAAACTCACCCTGTATATGTGTAGATTATGCAGGATTAAATTAAGTATATATTTTTTTAATTTATTATTATATTTTATAATTTAATCTTTTAATTTATTTAATAATGAAATAATTTTCTTTTCGGAATTACTTAGTTTTTTGGATCTGCTGCCACTTTGGGGATGGATTTTGAAATAGTAGGGTAGTAACAGTTCTTACACCATTGAAAGCTCCTTGGGGTATTGTAAATTAAACATAAAATAAAAGGCAAAAGCAATTTTTACTACGTCTAAACTTGAATATGCTTCTGTGATCCTTTTTCTTTCCATATACATATATGACGAACTGCCGTTCTGTTGCTTTTTTCTGGAATGTTCTAGTTTAGCACACATTTAATATTTACTTAAGGCCGGTTTTACATTATACTTAATTTAGTATGAAACTTTGATATAAATTTGCTATTAAATTTTTCAAAGAGTATCATTCAGAAAAATTTATTTGTAAATTTCGTACGAAATATTGTACTAAATATTTAGAACCTGTTCTATTTTCTCATTAATTTTACGAACACAAATATGCGTGCGCAATATGTGAATTGTTCGTTAAGTCCAGTGGGATAGATCGACGTTTGTCGTACTACACAGATCGCTCAAGTTGACATAGACAACGCAAAAATACACGATGTAGTTTGTAGTTGAGTCAAAGCATGGAAGTTCTGTTGTGTATCGTATATCGCTGTATCACCATCCATTTTAGAATAATGTCGTGGTCATGTCAGCAGGTTGAATTGTTGATTGAGTATTCAAAACTACCCTGAATAGAGTTAAAATTGATTGATTGTATAACAATTTGTTGAACATACTCAGTTTTATAATCTATAAAAAAAATAGACACATACAAAAAATTGCATTTTATTTTTAGAATTATATTTCATCCCTAACTTGTCTTGCAAAATTAGCAGATCTATTGCTACTTGGTCGTTGCACCTTACCAAAATTTCAACATTTTCCTCTGCAATTTCATCTATATCGATGTAGCTTAAGTTTTTAGTAGAACACTAGAAATAAGCTTATAATCACCATGTGAAGGTCTAAGTACTACTAGACTACTTGCGCCTTTATAATTGAAGAAGTAAAATCTATCAGATCCAAGTCTATCCACGTCCGTCAAGATCACCTAGACAATGGGGAAATTGCCAAAGTTCATCAAATCGTTCGACAATGGACCGTCAGTCCTTAATCCCGAATTAATAAATTTAGAATGCATCTTCCTTCAGGTCACATACTTATCCAATGTTACATAATATTTACGGGACTAGCTATCATAGTTACATTAAAGATGATATCCATAACAGCAATACTTCTTGTCAGCCATTTTACGGTAATATTAATCCTTTCATAACCTTTCATACTAAATTTTTTACTTTAAATATCAAACAGACATATTCAAATATTTGTTACCAATTTTCAGATGTAATTTTTTTATGTATGACAGCAGGTAATCTTCTTAATATTAAGAAACATTATTGATTCTGACGGTTTTTTTTTGAAAGTTTAACATTTTGATTTGTCTTATAAAATTTAAGGCGTGTTTCTAGTTTTTGATGAATGCCTGTTTATTACACTGTATTACACACTATTCTATCGTACACGGAAGCGTATGCCATAGCTCCTTCTGTTTAAGGTGGTTTAAGCGTTCGCACACTTGCGTTCTGTGTTTATTTCCAGAAATGGATGCGCGTAATTTATAGCGACAAGCGCAGAAAATGAGCGCTATTAAATCGTTTATAAACATTACACCGCTTGCGCGCAAGATAAAATCGTTTAGCAAGATTACAGCCGTAATATACCGCCAGAATTTATGGCAATGGCTAGGAATTTTCTGCGAATCTTTACTGAGCCGGAGTCCTTTTATCCAGATCTGGAATCTATAATAAATGCAAATTGCGGAAATCGGCTTTTATGTAAATGCTTTTGTTTAAATTTGTTTTAGGTACACATTTTACCAGTCCTGTAGCATATAATCTTATCCAAAAGGCATCACAATGACTATTAAAGATTATCATCTATGTCAAATATACATAGAAGATATATATATATATACAAGAACGATACATTACGTAATATTTAGCATATGTTCATATATTACTATTTTTAAAAGAGCTATAATAATTAGAATAATATTAACTTAATGGTGTTATGCAAGAGGGAAGCAACTCTCAATCAATTTATTTTTGCTGGTTCCCTATCGCATAGCACCATTCTATTTTAAAGCTCGTTATTATTACTTTTACTCAGTGCAGA
This sequence comes from Protaetia brevitarsis, assembly GCA_004143645.1. NCBI lineage: Eukaryota > Metazoa > Arthropoda > Insecta > Coleoptera > Scarabaeidae > Protaetia > Protaetia brevitarsis. Next base: position 67,828 of record RXPK01001304.1, on the reverse strand, counting down.
ATTGGGTTTGGTAATTACTGCTAACTACTGTTTAGTATATGGATTTTAATAGAATTTGACCAATAACAATAACACGTGAAGATTTTTTTGTGGGAGCCGTCTGACATGGAGTCTTTGAAATACTGAAACCTCTCGAGTTTGGGTATTTAATCTCTCATTTCTTATACCCATTAAATTATACCAGGCTTTCCAGTATCTTGATACCCTGTACTAACCTGTACAGGTCTCTGGTTAGTTGATCAAAGTAGGCTTTGGCCAAAAAATTGTGTCTTTTTGCGTTCAGAGCTTCACATTCACACAGAATGTGGCAAGCGACTTCTGTTTATCCTATTACACAGTCTGTAGTCTATTATGTTGTGTGAGCGTTGATCCAATTTTCTAATGTCATTTCAATGTACAGTGTCTCGTTAGTAGGCTTGCTACTGTGCGAAGTTTTCTACTGAGCTGCTGTAGTCCTCAATCTTTTTTTTCTTTTTTGATGGTACCTTAATAAAGATCTTTCCCTGGATTTGCCTCGTTGTGCTGTGTGAGAATTCTTAGTATTTTGCATTGACCCAACTTCTTATCTGCTTCCCCGCTGTATGTTTGGACATTACTAGAAGAGGCTCTGAGCCTATGTCTACATATATGAAGCTAATGACTGCTAACTTGCTAACTCATTGGTTGTTTCCCTCGAGAGTCGAATATCCAGATACCTACAGTGAAGTGTGACTTTATTCAAGTCTGTCAGAAGATTCAGTTCTCGAATACATTTTCAAATCACTCTTGATTGTATTTCCAAGTTCACTAGTGCCCTCAGTATCGTCTGACTGTTTGCTGCAATACATATCGCTTATTTTTATAAGCCCTCTGAGTGATATGACACCTTTTCAACACTGAGTTAATATCTCTCCTAATGTTGCGGTATAGCATTTTTTTTCTCATCTCACTATAAATTCCAGCTCCAGTCCCGTTGGCGATTTCTGATCTACCTGTACCTGTTCAATTCTGCGAATCTGTCAGTGTCCAAATGTGAATAAGTCGAAATCAATCTAACTACAGGATTGATTCCAACTTATCGATCTATGACTTCCATCTCGAAATTTTTGTTTATAAAAGGAAATGCCTAAATCATATGGCCTGCTCTCATTCTCAAGCCTCAAAGGATTGCCTTGCACATGTTGAATAATATTACTGTGTCTTTTTTCCATATCTGTCAACTTGGTAGTTTTACGTGAATGTATGTAATGTATGTATGTTGGAACATATTCTTTTTCACAAATATGCTTTAGCAAGATACCTGCACGAGTAGTTACATCTAATAAGCATGCTCAATGAATAAAGAATTTGGGAAAAAGGAGGAAAAAACTTTTTGTTATTGTGGAGATGTATTCACATAGAGTCAATACCAAGTAGTCACTTAAATATGCATTACATAAACAGTAAAATTAAAGATCTTTATGACGATGTATGTAATGTAAAATATGCGACATGTTACTTATATAGCGAAAGAACCGTTCGTTTACTGTTGACTGCATCAATAAGTAAAATGTATTGCGGGCTTTACTATTATATTTTTCCTATAATTTAGATTAGTAAATAGAAACAAAAATATTTATTTAATGGGCTCCACTTTGTATAATAGCTATTGGTAAAACATTAAATTAATTAAAGGATTAATTAATTCATCAATGCCATCATCACTCTTGCTTTTTCATTTTCAACTGAAATGATTAAAAGTCCACTAAATCTTTTTGTCTCATTGTATTTCTTGAACATCCCTTTATTAATTTTAACCTAGAAAAGGATCTTTTCCTAATTATCAACAATTATTCAACAATTAATAATTTTTACAAATTATGCACGGTTAATTATTTAATGTAAATAGAATTGAATACAAACATGGTATGATACAAGTTGAGAAAAAGAAATGGAGACGAAATAGCCTTTGAATATTGGTTGACCAAAATTTTTGCTTTTTGATAAAGTTGCATGTAAGTAGTCTTGTACTTTCAAATTTTTTAGGACAGTTTTATAACCCGGAATCTATTTTTTATTTGATTTATTATAATACTTAAACCAGCATAATAAATATCATGCTTGAAATGATGTTCAACATGTCAGTTTCCCATTTTCACGCAATTCATTAAAGAATGTTTTCATTTTTCTTTGACGTTTAAAGACAAATATTTGTCTCTGCATTTGATTAAAATTATTTACAAGAATTATTAATTCATTTGCCAATTATTTTACTGTCTTTTCAAGCTGCATACTGCATTTCTTTTAAGTAATTGTAAAAATTCATTTATTATTTTCAGAAGTCGATATTTAAACTCTGTCTAAAAAACAAATTGGTATGTTTTTATTTGTTTTCCTAAAAAAGGTTTATTTTTTTTCAGAGTTTATAGTTAATGAACTAATTGTTGTGAATTCTTTTAATACATCTGTGTATCTTTCACGTTAAAAAAAATTATGTCTAAATATGAGGCTTTGCATAGTAGGTACTCCATTGCTAATAATGCTTTGTACAGTACTCCATTGCAATGGAGTATTTACTATGCAAAGCCTCATATTTAGATATATTTTTTTAACGTTAAATGATGGTAAAAATGTGGTATATATTTCTCTTATGATATACTATCTCCTAAAGGTATATCCAAAAAAGAATTATAGAGCTTTTCGACTAACTAGTAATAGTTCTGCAATTCCTGCACATTTTTAATACTTTGAGAGCCAAATTCGAGTTATGAACTACACAACGTATATTCTCGGCATTTGTTCTTGTCTTGAAAGTATAACTTGAAATCGCAAATATATAGTATGTCCATAGATGGAGCTGACATAAGGTATGATGGACGAAAAATGTTTGAATTTGAATTTAATATTTGGGAAATAAGTCCTGCTTCATCTGAATTTTTTTTTTATCGTTTGCTTTCGATTTTTTAAAATCCAGTAGGCCTTTAAAGCTAAATCAACACTGTTTTCGTTTCAGGTAAAGTGTCTTCTCCATTGGCAGTATGCCAAAATGTTGCTAAGAAATGCGGTTCAAAATAAAATATTATGACGGTATGCAAATTTTGATAAAATCCATTGTTTGTCGATTTCGTTTTAGGCAAAGTACTATTTTCGTTTACATTACGCCAATATGTTACTAACAAAGATTAGTTAGAGCAAAAAGTTATAGAGTTATGCATTTTTTGCACTGATTGACCTACTTTGGTAATAATGATGGAGTTAATAATAGGTAAAAAAACTAATCATGATTATCAAAATAGGCCAATCAGTATGAAAATTTGCATAACTCTAAAGCTTTTTCCTCCAAGTATTTTTTTTAGTAACATATTGGCGTACTAAGAACGCAAACAGTATTTACCCGAAACGAAATTGTCAAGCAATGGATTTTATCAAAGGCTTAATCGGCATAATCCCTCTGAAAATTTACATACCGTCATAACTTTTCATTATAAATAACATTTCTGAAACCAAAACATTTTTGACTCACCTGCGAAGACTAAAATTTTAAAAACCCGAAAGCAAACGATACATAAGTTTCAGACCAAGCAGGGCTTATTTCCCAAATATTAAACTCCAACTCAAAATCTTTTTATCTATTATACCTATTGTTAGTCAGCAGGAATGAAGATGGAACACTTGGCCATAGAGTATACCGGAAACCTACTCACACAGATCGGTACTTACACAAGAACTTCAACCATCCACCGGGACAGAAGAGGGGAGTCATGAAGATCCTAAGACGTCGTGCCGTGCGCATCTGTGAACCTCGGGTTCTACCCCAGGAGCTAGCGCACCTAGATTGCGCCCTACTTGCGAATGGGAGCAAACAACGAGCCATCACGAAGGAAACTTCGACCTCGCGGCTGAAGATTGTTCACTGCAGTTGTGAACGAAACCTACGGAAGTAGTTCCACAAGACCACGGCTCGAACAGCCCGAAGAAACTTTTTACAGTAGATTTCGGCCGTGAAAGTCTACGCAATATTATTATACCTATTGTCAGCTACACCGTGGAGACAACTGTACATCGTTCATATTAGCTGCACCATCACAACCTTGTTTCCTCCACTAAGTGTTCTTCAAGCCCAGAAACTCTTTGAACTAGTAAGTCTTTAGTTGCGTCAATAATAGAGAGAAAAACGAAGCATCATTTATTTTATTTTTTTTTAATAATTTCTTCTTAAGTCTTTGCCGCAATCAGCTGAGTAATTTCATTTTGTATTTGATGACTTGAATAATGGAAATAAAATTGCTAGTGTTAAACTTCTTCGTACTCTATGTTTCTTAAATACAGCAAATTATATGTGGCTAGTACAATCGTTGTACTTATAGTAATTATTATTCATGAAACTACAAAGAAATTGATTTTATTTATAGTAGGGTGTTTACAAGTTTTATATTTTTTTCTCATGTATAAGAGCAATATTATTATTGTAATCATGTAAACTCAATTTGCATAAAGAGAATTAAAGATTGAATTGATAGGATCATAATAAATTCTAGTGCGAGTGAAGTGCAACAGGCTTTGCTTTTCTCATGTATTATGGCCATTTAATAAACTATATCCATTTAACTAAATGGCAAATTGCGCTATTAAGAAGACTTAACCTTGCTCGGCTACATCTGCTATGACATTATAATTTTATTTTGGCATTTGCAATCTAAAATATAATTTACTATGAATTTGCATAAAATTTACGATATCGCTTTTGTACCTGATCCGATGTAATAATAATAATCCATGCGTCATCTCCACGTATACAAAACATGGTTGCAAGCATTACTTCAGTGAACATTCTATTATTGCGGCGCTGTGCACAACCTGCACATTCACCTATTATGCGTACGATCTATTTACATATTATGCACGGGTATTCATGCTAAAATACATACGGCTGTATGTATACAATCATAATAGGTTTTCAGCTTGATGTACTCTCGACTTGGAGAATTTTAAAGTAGCGTGTAATTATCCATACAAAGGACTCCGATGCTTTTCCTCGTCTCCGCAGGCTAGACTACATTACGCCGCACTAATTTCGCTGACGCGTATTTGTAGGAGGTCGACTTTTAACCCGATCCGCTGGGTTTATTAAACGTTGCACGGGGCAACGTGTACTGCATGCCAGTCAGGGCGCATTGCAGTCTGTGGGTGTGATAGAATGCGATCAGGGAACTGCCAGCTCTCGCGTGGAAGTGCATATCTGTCATACTCGAGCGTAAATGTAAAGGTGTTTCGTATAGACTATATTCCAAAGGTTTTACATAATAATGTTATGTATGTCTTAAATGCAACTAAATGTATTTGTTTTGTCTGCGTTGTTGCTAATCCGACATCTGCGTATATGTAGACTATACATTGTAAATTTAAGAAATAAGTGAAATGACAGGTAACAAGAAATATTTTTGTACCGGGCCTGATATATACAGAGTACCACAACTAAGCGCGATAATAAGGAAAGTGTGCTGATGTATTAGTGCAGTAACAGTATTATCACAATGGTTACCGTCCCGCTGCGATAATATACTCAAACTTTTTGAGCTGCAATTAAAAACAAACTGATTCAAATTGCAGCTAACAGTCAAAATACGGGACTTCTGGAATACCAAAATGAAATGAAAGCTTTGAGAATGCACAAGAGAACTGGACCGAAGTAAATGAGTTACTCCCTGAGTTAAAAAGAAAAGGATCATGGACTGTTGCCCGCCAAGTGCGCGGATCAGTTTTTTTTTTTTAACTTTGTGCTCTTCTTTTTTAATTAAATTGAATTTTAAACCTTGTGCCACTATCTAGTATTGGAAACGTCATTCACACGAACTTCCTTTTATTAGTAATTTTGATTAATACCATTTTTCTTTTCATCTAAAAGTAACTTTTATAGTATGTCATTTTACTAGAATATTCCGTATACTCTTCTTCATCAATATTTAGTTTTCACAATAATTGCATTTAGTTTTGGATTTTTAACGTTCATTTGACTCACTAGTGATTACGTATTTCCGACTTCCTTCCGCATGCGGGAGACGACTCCGTCTATCCGAACAGAAGATACGTGTTTATGTGATTTCCATGACTTCTTTCTTAATTCCGCGTTAGTGGGTTCTTTCATGCGAGTCACTTAGTTAGAAATCGTTTGTTTATGTTATCCCTGGACTGTCAATAGTGTGTGTTCTGCGGGCAGCGAGTTTCTTTCCCTGAAAAGGTTTTTATTTATACACGTTCGTTCGACATTGCGTCATGTCTCCATCTTAGGTCGTTGGTAAGCGTAATTTTTTTTGTCTATAGCTTCCCTTTAGTAATATCTGCTTGTGTCCCTATAAGGGCCTACTTATTTAGGGCGCGATTGTCCCCGAATTCCCCATCGCAACTTTACTAGCGAAATCTACAGACCAACACCGAGCCACCTGCTTCACCTCACCTACCGGCCATCCGCAATTAAGGTACACTTTCTCTTTCCATTATTGTATAACTCTTATTTTGCCTTAATCAGCTGATAAATCTTTTGTATTTTTGTAATAATTAACCAACCTTAAATACCTATTAATATTGATATAATAATCGGTATAATCATTTCGATCCAACCCTTCCCGTACCTACGACTGGGCTTGCTATTAGCCGGCACCCCGTAACAGGACTTTATATTATACCCAAAACCTGCGTCTAAAACACAGCACTTACTGTTAGTCAAAGACAGAGCTGAATCCAAGAAAAATCTATAGAATACTGGAATAACAATATCAAACAAATTCATAAAAGTTCTTTCTTACGGGACCTTCAATTAAGACGACTAATAAACTACATATGTACCAATTTTTTAGATTCGATATACGTGTTTAATAGGAAGGCAGCCAATTCCGTATTTTATTGATCTGTCATATCAAATTTTAAGGATATCTACTACATTCTACATTTTACACGCTTCCATTTTTCAATTTTAATGTCTCTGATAAAGTAACAGTACATTTTACTAAAACTCAGACAAAAACTAGAAAACAACTTAATTAAACCTGCATATTTGGTCCTAGCTATTGCAATAGTATTTCTACCAAAAGCAAAATGTATCAATACGGATCTTTAAAAACCCTATTTTCTGTAGGTGTAAGATAAGATAATTCTTACTCAAATTTGGTAAGAATCATCTTCGTTATAGTAGGCCTTCTTCAGTCGTACACTGCAAGGATACCTATAGAAGATAGGATTTTTGAATAATGAAGAAAATGAATAGAAAATGGTATATAAAAAAAAAACTAGCTGTAGTAATTCAGCACTCATATCCGCACGGATCCAAATCCAACAAGGGCACAGCAGCCGGTATTTGTGGGCCAGTCCTAGTCAAAGGATATCCATGAGCCTGGAGAAGCAGACATCGGTCCTCCAGGCAGAGGTATTCGCCCTTGCAGCCTGTGCAGAAATGATTGCACACGGGGGCTGCATGAGGCGGAAAATAAATATAATGACTGACAGTCAAGCTGCTTTCAAGGCAGTCTCGAACGCTATAACTAGGTCAAAACTAGTTAGAGACTGCAAACAATCCCTCAATATACTGGCACGAGACTACACCGTGTCTCTGATTTGGATGCCGGGACATGAGAATATAAAGGGCAATGTAATCGCCGACGAACTACCCAAGAAGGGCTCTAAAAGACACTTCATAGGTCCAGAGCCCATATGTGAGATTACTAAAGACTCCACAAGAAGGGAGATCTAGACCTGGTTAGATAAAGAAAGTACAAAGAAATGGAGGCCGACTGAAGGTCAACTCCATACCAAAGCGCTAATAGGCGATAGGGATGCTAGATTCTCTGATAACCCATTCAGACGCAGCAAGAAAGAAGCTAAAACCATTACTGGGCTGGTAACTGGACACTGTCCCCTGAAAAAGCGTCTATACAACACAGGTCGAGTAAAAGAACCGTGGTGCAAAAGCGCGAACTACAGGAGGAAACGAGCTAACATGTAGTCTGCACATGCGAGGAACTGAAGGTACTTACGCAGAAATATTTCGGAAAGGATCTATTGGAGCCCTCGAGGGTTCTCAAGTTTTCACTGGGCAAAATACTGGGCTTTATAGAGAACGCCAAGCTGCTCGAGTGAATGAATGAATAGAGAAAGTATTTGTTTAATGCTTTTTAAAGTACTTAAGCATTCTCTAGCTCTTTATTTTATATTTTATTTATTAAGATGAAACATTATATACTGATTTCGGTCACCTTCTGTAGAAGCCAATTATTTTCACGGATACAACTTTTTTTCTTTTCTTGATGTAAAAAACGCAGTTTGTTCCAACGGCTGGGTGAGTTTTTAACAGATAAGGCTGAATTAATTCTAATGTGTATGTAAGTTCTTTGAGATATACCATCTTCAAATTGTAGCAGAATGTTTAACAAACTTTAAAACATTAAAACAATAACAAACAGATTTTCTAATAGATAATTTTCTAATCAATACTGCTTACTAACCTAGTATAATTGTTCCAAAATAAGAAAAAACAACCACCTGTGACCGAACACCATGTCGGCAGTTCTGCCTACATCTGATTTGAAGCAGAACGTTCTAGTTTACACATGCGCACCTCGCTTATCTCCTTACCACTTGAAAAGTACTTTATTTATAGCTGTAATTTTCTAAATTGTAAGAAATTTTAAATTTTCCTGAGAGATATTAATATTTTTCTTAGTAGTACACCATGTTAGAGATTTTTTCTAGGAAACAGAAATTTTCCCATTAATATTCACGTAAAATACTGTATTATGGGAGAATTTCTAATATTTCGACATTTTCTTCAAGTTTCTATACGTTAATCACCATTTAGTGAGGAGGTGTGAGCAAAAAGAGTGATTTTTACAAGAAAAGTTGCCTAATTTTTTTAGTGTGTGGTTTGGGAAGAGCAAGGTTTATTTTTTTTCCTGAAGGGAGATACCCACACAATTGTAACTTTTATAAACTAAGCTTAAAAAATAATGAACGAGAATAGAGAAACAGAAAGGAAGCGGTTTTTTTTACTACGCCTACTACTAAATAGGAGTTGATATCTTATTTCATTTTCATTATATTTTATTACTACAAATATAATGTTGATATTCGATACGCACATAAAAACGAAGATAATTCCCAATAAAACTTTATTATTGTCCAGAAATACAACCACGGTCGTTATTTTTTTAATATTATCCACATGGGAACGCTAATAATGATTTTATCCGTAAATGTGAGGAGAAATTAAAAATCAATATTAACCTCGAGATTAGAAAATTGTAAATGTTTAAAGAGCTAACAAAAAAAATAATAAGTTGTGAACGACTATTAATATGCGTACCTTATCCAAAGTAATTAGGAAAAACTTTCTAAAGCGTAAAAGGAAAATCACTTGTACTTTTTTTCTACCGAGCAGTCATCAGTGAGCTAGTGCAACAAATGCGAACGCATTATCCATCTCGTTATCTCATGAATTTTAATTCACCTGCATAATGGAACGAATAAAACACTTTCTAAAGTGATAGAATTGAAGTTGTAAGCACTAATTAAAAAATAGACAAAATGTGATCATAAATGGTTGATAAGAATCCGGCCTTTATTTTTGTATAATTGTGAATAATGATTTAGAGGGAATGGTTTATTTAGATAGTTATACATTGACATGCGTGTATAAAGTAACCTGTATGTTACACGCTACAATGTTCTGAAAGTGAGGATGTGCACTCTTAATGAATTAATTAGTCTGTTTACTTACGCTTGGTAATTTTTAACACGGTTACGTATGTAAGTACATAAATACATACATACATACATCATGTAACCTGTTATGCAGCCTTTTAGAGGTTCTTGTTTCAGCCATACTTACCTACTGCTGTGGCCTGGCACCCCGGTTTTCGTAAATTCTATGATCTTATTTCTCTGATTTGCCTTTATCAATGTTTCGTGGGAGTTTGCTCAAATTCGTTATGTTAATTTTTGTATAAGATTTAGTTGTTGTTGTAGTTGTTTTCACTCTTTAATATATTTTTATTTGCTCATGTTAGCTCATGTCCTTTCTTGTAGTTATTTTCTATGATCATTGTGCGTTAGGTGCAGCGCACTCAGCTGTTATATTTTATATATATGCGACTGTTTAACCTTGTAAGGGAGTTCTTTGAAAGATGCCCAAGTAAGTACATGTAAAATTATATTGTTAGCTGCCATTTTGGTATTTCATTTTGATTTTAAGTTTTGTTGCCTTAATTTTTAATTATTTCATCCATCAAAGAACTCGCTATATAATAATTGGTATTATATTCTTGTGTACACAAATTAGATATAGGATCTATTATTATTTTACGTGCAGGAAGATATATTTAGTTAAAAGAGTTTAATTTTTCGTTTTTTCTTTTTTTATTTTGCTGATTTGTAATTATTTTTGATCACCTCGGGTTGGGTGAATTGTGCTTGCTTTTAGTTTTCATTTATTAATTTACTTGAATTCTCCACGATTAATTTAGTTTGGTTAATTTTGAAACCACGTGGATTTTTGTGTAAAAAAGGATTATCTTCCTGAACTGTTTTGTCTTTTGTTTGTTAAAGGATTTGCATTGTCCTTTTGTAAATTAGAGTCTAATACAGTTTTTGATTTCGGCCAGACCCCTAAGCTCACGGTTTTTTTTACTGCAATTTGTAATTAAATGTTTTTTTTTTATCATTGATTGTGAATTAACGTCATTCTAAATTCTGTTCTTTTATTTTTGATTAAACCTTTTCAATTTTTGGAGTAATTAAAGAAAGTCAGATTTCTTTTACCCACTTTTTACTTTTCATGATTAAATTCAAGTTTTAATTTCCGAGGGGGGGAATTTTCCTGAGTTTAATTGTTCTTTTGCGCGTTTAATTTTTATCCGCTGAGCTAGTCAATTTAATTTTTCATTTTTGTAAATTCATTTTGCATTTTCTTTTGTACCTTTAGCACACAGCTCTACGTATTTTATTTCATTTCTTTTATGTATATTTTATACTATTTTAATGTAATGGTGCCTAGGTATCCGTTATGTATAGGTGTCCCATTGTGGACACTTTGGCGCCGTATCTTAGTTATTAATAAAAATAGAAACTTAGGGCGTTTGTAAAATAGAATAAAGGTGCTGCAGACTTTTTTTTAACCATATTAGTTTTAGAAAAATTTCTATTTTCGGACATTGCTCATATTTCAATTGCCATATAAATTCGTGAAAATGTACCATAATCTAATTCTGTATGTAATAATAATGTGTAATAATCTAAGGCCGTAGTTGTTTTTTTTTTTTTCTGAGTGTAATAGTTTTTGAGTGATGGACCGAACTTGTGATTATCTAAATTCAATACTCTGTATTTTATTTTTTTTATTTAAATTAAATAATTAAATAAAAAATTGAGATTTCAAAAATATATAGTTGTTCATGTTTATTTTGATAAAAAAGCTAAAAAATTGATTTTTTTTTATACAGGGTGCGGCAAGTTAGTTTCCTTTTTCTAAATGCGCGCTATCGTCGGGGATCGTAGCAGGATGGAAGTGGTCTCATTCGATAGGCGTGATTCTAAAGTTTTATTCCCTTCCTCGCTCAGTCGCCAGCATGCGTTGGAACAGTGAGGAAATGTTTTTTTTTCAGTGACGATGCTCACTTTCATTTGAATGGATATGTCAACAAACAAAACAGGCGCTACTGGGCTGACACTAATCCCTAACAATGCCATCAAAGGCCTTTACATTCACTTACAGTGTGGTGTGCAATTTCCTCAGCTGGTATTGTTGGTCCTTATTTTTTTTTTTAACTTCAAACTGGTATGTGGAAATGTTGGAGGCATTTCTTTCCCACGACTTGAAGAATTGGACTTGGGGAACATCTGGTTCCAGCAAGATGGAGCAACGGCTCACACTTTAATGATGTCGATAGCTCTTTTGAGGGAGCGTTTCCCGAAGCGTCTCATCTCATTGAGAGGGGATTTGAGTGGCCAGCGCGCTCCACCGATTTGGCCCCTTGTAAGCTTTTTTATGAGGTTTTTTGAAATCTCGTGTTCACGTCAAACGTCCAAGGACACAACAAGGCCTGAGAACCAAGATCCGGATAGTAATTGCCGACATACCCGCTGACATGCTGGTAAAAGTGATGAGAAACACCAGAAATCGAATGATTGAGTGTATAGGCAATGGGGAGAGCCACCTGCCTGACATGATTTTCAAAACTAACTAAAACAAAACTTTAGCTATGTACCTACACTCTTAAACAACATTTCTGATGCACAAAATGGGTTTTATTGTGTTTTGGAAAAAGGAAATTAACTTGCCGCATCCTGGATTTTACTTCATTTGTAACAATAACAACAAGAAGTATAATAACCTTAAACTATAAAGTAAGAGTTTAATGTAGGTTTTGGAAATAGCATTCGTTTTTCGCAACTACAGTACTGGCGTACTTTTGTTATTTTTCTAATCGCATTGAAAGCAGTCATTGTGGGCTTTCCATGGACAGTTCAATAGGCCCTTTCAATTCATACTAATAATTTGTGGCAATTCATGCAGGATTTTGTAGATAATTATTTTCAAATAAATCCAATGAATTTTCCATTAATTTCAAGTCGGCTTAATATATAAACGCGATGTAACTAAATGAAGCCGCAAATTAGTTGTATGCTTACTAATTAGTAAACATAGATCGGTATTAGATCGTAAAATACAAAACTAATGTTTTTTTTTTTTTTTTTAAATAAAAAGACATTTAAAAGTCAAGTTAAGTATACGGGTATGTTAGTCGTCTACGATTAACAGAAGCTATATTACCGACGTTTGGCAGGCTATGCTAATTGTTTATTACCATAATATAATTAATATTTAATTGAATCGGTGAGTTGGAAAAGGGAACATATTCTATGCTTATGCCATAACAAATGTTCCCTTTTCTAATTCATCGATTCAATTATAATGATAATTGAAAGTCAAAGCTATCAAAAAATAAATTGTTTTGTGTAATACGGTTTGTGTTATTTCTTTTGGGGGCTACCTAAAGAAGCTTATGTATAAGAAAGAACCATCCACATAGAGAATATGAAAAATAGAAGGAGGGAGGCGTTTCCATCCATTTCATAAAATTGTTGAAAAACTGCCCCAAAATTTACAAAAGAGAATAGAAATATGCTTAACAGAAGGAGGATATATTTTAGAACATCTGCTATAAATTTTGATAATTAAGGATAATTGCTACGTGTAAATACTTTTAATTAAAGATGTATTTTGTTGTGGTTTAATGTTAATTTGTTTTTTTATTATAAATAAAAGACAAACATTAAGTCTTATTTTGAAAAGGTTTATGAATAAAATACATATTATTTAAATAATTAAATAATATACAATACAATAAATAAGAAAATAAATAAAGAATCACTGAGATGTAAGGACAAAGGTTGTGATGTTTAACTATTATGCTGGTGAAATAATTTTCATGGCCTGCCCTATTAAAAATACGTATTTTTATTGTTCCTAATTATCATTTTTTTTAATATGTCATTAATTTTATATTTTATTATCCAATAGTAATACATATTTACTAATTCCAGGTTATTCAACTATATAAAGTTTATATACTAAGCCAACATGAAAATTAATGAAAAAATCGTTAGATTTATTTGAAATCACAATTATCTATAAAATTCTGCATGAGGTGTCTATCATAAATCTTTAATATAAATTAAAAGGATTTTGTGTAAGGGTTGATTTAACATAAGCAAAGATATAGAATGCTATTTAAAAAAAAATCAAGTTAGCAAAGTAGAATAAAGAACAAATGATCAAGATTATAGTCGATCTCTATATAATATAAATCGATTTAGTTTCATTGTTCCATCAAGTTAAGTATTTATGTATGATATTTAAAATATGAATATTTAAAAGAAATGCATATATAAACTACGCCGTCTTAACCGAAAGCTTGTAGCAGAGCCGTTTTTTACAAAAGCTTAAATAAAGCTGATGCCCCCTGTAATTGGCGAGAGCTGTTGGGGGATGCTAAGGCATGAATTATTGTTATTATTAGCACCGCTGTTATTACAGGTAGACATACAGCTATTGCTGTTATTTTTCCGGTGAATTTAAAAATGGGATAATATATAGGTGTTTGATTTAAAATAACGTTTAAAGTACGCGTTTTCTACTTTTGGAACATCTTGTATAGTCAAAAATATTTTTAGGTTATGCAGAATTGGATTCTGTAAAACTTTTGTATAAAATACTATTTCGTAAAATCAAAAGTAGAGCTGTAATCAAAAACCCAGTCTTCGGTGGGACAACCTATACAACTGCAGCAATTGTGGAATATTTACACATTTTCTTAAAGCAAAATTTTATACATACGTAATAGAAAACGCCCTAGTATAATTCTTGCAATAGCCACATAGCTATTGTGAGGTGTACACACTACTGTACAATACAGAACAAACGCATAGGTAATTCATATCCGAGAGTGTATACATTTCTATCGCAAATTATGGAATTCGTGAACCACAGTCCTTATCAGGGCTACCCTGACGACGGACGATGAAAATAGCCCAAACATCATTTGTATTCTAACACTAGCTGTGTAAAATTGTAACGAAAGTTAATAACTGATAGTTGACCGATTTTCAGTAGACTCGCAATTATGTGAACTAATCACATTTCACATATTTCATCATTTCACAAAGGTAGTATTCGTCGTAGGTCGCGAGGCTACTGTATTATATTTTTGTTATTAAGAATCATAGGGAAATTATTTAGTTAGAGTAGGAAAATTTCAATTGTTATGGACTCTTATATAGTACTTAAAATAGGTAGCCTCGTGTAGTACCTTTTTAGGTGGAGCACAGGATTGGGATGATTTGTAATAATTTAGTTTTCATAAATAAAGTGTGTAAAATGACCTATTTGATTTGTATAAATCATATAACAACAATAGCCTTATAAAATTTCTTTTAGCATTTTTACAAACTATTTCCCCAAACGGGGTTGGGATGATTTGTAATAATTTAGTTTTCATAAATAAAGTGTGTAAAATTGTAATAACCACGTTAAACCTTATCGACGCTTATCTGCAACAAGGGTTCGCTGTACACTGATCCTAAGAATAGAGCTTAACTAGCAGTTGTAATTTCAAACATGCTAATGATTAATGGAACTTTAAGGAAATGGAGATGAATTTATGCAATCTTGTGACTCAAGCACGTATTAAATTAACCATTTGTACGATATTTAAGGTAACTGTTGAAAAGTACTCTGCAAACATTCTTTCGTAAGTAGTAAGTATAACGCAGATGAATACGTAACAATAATTAGTGCTCGCAGAAGAATGCTTCACGAAACACGGCACTATAAGGCTTTTAGAACGTACAATATTATTTGCGAATGGAAAAGAAATTTTTCATTATCCGCCTGAGAATAGCGGGCGTAGCAGAGAAAAGAAAAAGGTGAAGTCCTCTGGCAAGGAGGCGACGGCAGCAGCACCATCTCTGTCAATTAATATTTAATTAGAAGGGACGGGTCGTGCGTTATGGAATGTATCGTTCTATATATAGATAGGCCGGGGTCACGGTTACTAAAAGCATAATTAATATGCAAGACGGGCTCGGGGGAAATCACGTAGTATTACGCGCGGTGGATACGCGGTTGCCCGTCTGGCTGTCCTCACGCAATTGCAATGACAGGCTCAGTGGGAAACAGGCGAAACTTTACGCGTTCCACCCATTTATTGGCCCAACAACAGGCTGTAAAATATTCTGTACAGGACTTATTAGCATTAGTAGTTAGCGCGGCCATGAGGACAGAACCGTTGTAGCAAGTTGTAGATACTTGTATGTACGTTACATATTGTGTACGGAAACATGCTATAACACGCGGATAGGTTTTACGTAATATTATTGTTCGCTCTTAATTTATGTAGGCTTTAAACAGTAAACAGATGAAATCTGATTGTTCCTTGACAAAATGTAACGGTATCTACTTATGAAGCAGCCGGACTTGTTATTAAGGAGGTCAGGCCTATTCTGATGATACCTTTTCGATAGTGTCCAAGATTGATAACTTCTAATCTCCTTAATGTTAGTTCCATTTTGTCCAGAAGAGTTTTCTGAATGATTTGGTGTTTATCATATGTTCCGGTTTAGTTTTGTTGGAGAGGGTATAAGTTATCTTCTGCGGTGGACCTTGAGAACCGGGTCATCTTCATATTCCTTTCCTCAGGAAGCTATGAATCTCTTTCAACGGTTCAAATTGTGGTTTATACTACATAGTTATGTGAAGATTGGCCAAGTAAAGTTTTTTCAAATTTGGACTCGAACATGTGTTATGAGCTGTGTAGAATTTCTTTGGGCTTTTTTATATGCGCAGGACCAGAGGAATGATCTTTTAGCTCTAAATACTAATTTTGAAAAAAAATCCCGTGAAAGTATTCTTTGTGATAGCTTGTACAGTTCAGGGAAAGCTAGCTCAATTCATTTTGTTATTTTTTGAAAAAAAGATACATGATTGCGTGGTGACGCGATTTTGTGCTTATGCTTGACTTTCACGGAAAACATAGATTACTTTTGTATTTATCTTCTTTTACCCGATCTAAAAAGCAAACTATTTTTTTTGTTTTTTTGTTGTGGGAGTCGTCTGATACGGAGCCTCTAGAAACACTGCAGCCTCTTGGTTTTCCATTCCAGTATCCTAGTACCCTGTACTAAACTGTACACGTTTCTGACTCCCTTTGATTGATAAAAGTAATCATCTGGGTTCATTTTTAGTTTGCAAAAAATTGCTTGTCTTTTTGCGTTCAAAGCTTCGCATTCACACAGAATACCACATTCAGTGTGAATGTGGTATTCTGCGAAGCTTTGTATTTGCTATGTCTTCTCATTACACAGTCTGCAGTTCTGTATCCCCAGTGCTGATCCCAATTTCCTTAGGGTGGCGTCTTTTCGGCGTGCAGTGTTCTATTACGAAACCTCTAACGATGCGAAGATGGTTACTACAAAGCTGCAGTAGTTCTTCAGCCTACTTTTTTGATGGTCCTTTAATAAAGATCTAACCACGAATTTGCCTTGTTTTGTTATTCCAATATTCTTTGTGTTTCTCTTTGGGCCAAATTCTTTACCTGCTCTTGTGCTGTGTTTCTAGACACTCTTAGAATATAGGGGAAAAAGAAATCAAACAAGGCCTAGATTCTCACAAAATTCTGTAATATCACACGACCGGTTTCGTTCTATTCGAATATCCTCAGGCCAGAACTCACACAGAGTCAAATATGGATTTTACTCTTAGAATAGGTTCTGGGCCTATATATGAAGCGGATAATCCCTTTCTTTTTCGTTTCCTTCCATTGCTGAATGCCTATGTACCCACAGCAAAGTGATTTTATTGGGGTCTGTCAGGCTATTCAATTCCAAACATTCCCAAGCCAGTCTTGATTGTGTCTTGGGGTTCACTAGTGCCCTCAGTGGATGGCCATTGTATTTCTCACCCAGCTGCAGTCCTGTTTTCGGTATTTGATCCGTCTATTAACCAATCGCAGGACGTTCCGTATTGGATATTTTCTTGAGGTTCGCTATGTTTTAATCATAAAATAACCCTCTTCCAAATTTCCTATTCTTATTTTAGTTACCGCTTGTTATTTAAAAACAAATAAAAAACTTGAATCATTCAATTCAGGTAGAGCTCTAGTGTGTAAAGAACAAAAATAATAATAAAAATGACCTGCAAAGCATCCTAACCCTCTTAATGTATTTTATTTTTCCTTAGCTAATGCCGATCAATCGTTTCCAATACATGCGGGCTTACTACCAAGTCTAATAGTAGTTTGCTAAATAAGTTCCTAAACATTGCATTACATTAAACTTCCGAACTCTTGGAATTTGAATATGTTGCAGTATATTATATCATAAACTTTTTTAAATAATTTAATTGCCCTTTATTATAATTAAGCTTGTTTTTCTATTCGTTCGGGAATTAGATCTACTTGAAGATAACGATTTTAAAAACTTCAATTTCCAGTTTCCATTTATTTATGTACTTAAGTCTTCCTTTGACTACCGTTCGTTGGAGTAAACTAATACTTTCAAGTCCTCAGGAGGAGGAAAAATACTGTTAATTAAGTTTTTTTTTCTTTCTGAGATCAGAATTGTAACATGAAAGTTTAAATCTTAAAACATACCTGTTATCTTCCTTTCTGCCTCTACACCGTTTTAGTTTTGTTGAAAAGAAATGTTTAAACTTAAAAAAACGTACTAAATAAAAACAAGGAGACCGTTAAGGCCAGTTACTGATTTTAAAACGACCTATGATATGCTACAGGCTTTTTAGAAGGTATCAGTTGCAGGTTCTATCAAGAAGAGAAGAAGAAGAAGAAGAAGAAAAGAATCTTAAAAAATAAATAAAGGATATAGCTTCAAGAAGATGTCGCCACATGTCTGATGACAGTGATGACATAATGAAGGAACGCCCTTCAGGTAGTAGGAGTAGTTAATGAGAAATTTTCTTATTGATTGAATTGGTGAAATGCGCACTGTTTCAATTCAAGTTTAATAACAATGGAAGGGAATAACCAAACTTGAGCAATCTCGGTCAAAAAAGTATCTTTATTTTATTCTCATTTGCAACGTTTTAACAACCAAACATTCGTCTTTCTCAAGCTGCAATCGGTAAAATACATAATACAGAATGAAATTCGAAAGAATAACAGGAGCCCATAATAGATAAAAAAATATCGTGGCAAAAATAAATCTATATGCTTGCCCCAATCCTTAATATCTAATCCCAATCTAAACTAATATAACTAAACTGTTCTGTACAGATAATGGAGGAACCATTAATTATTAGAGGCTCATTTGATTACATTTTATGTTTTTGAAATGAGTAATAACACCAAATAACGGCAGTTTCTGTAAAATATTATGTAGGATATTCAGCGGACAAAAAGGAATGAAAGAAATGAGAGAAAAGAACAAAACAAATTGGACGACAAGTTAACAATGAAATGTTAGGACTGAAAGCTCCAAAATAAAATAGAAAATTTCTAGAAGAAAATGAATGGAATTGTCATGGAGGACGAGAATTGAAAAGTCAATTTCTGATTTCTCAAATCTGTAGGTTAAGGGTAAATCAAGATAGCGCGGATTTGACTGATGGAGTTCTATAATCTAATCAATTTTTTACGCAAATATAAAAAAAATATATTTAGAGAAATATAGCAAAACTGTTTCTTGTTCGTTATTATGACACTATAATTACATCTTCTAAAAGCTAATATGAAACGTGAAGCTAGTAATCTTGCTAGCATTGTAACATTGTCGTAGATTTTAAGTACCAGTAATTTTAATGTTCCAACTATTTAATATAACAAGAAGGAATTTCCCACTTAGTAGAGCACTACTTAGTCTACAATGTTTAAAAAGAATTCACACATGCTAGGAATACTAGATAGTTTACTGGAAATTCAGTCACGGTTGATTTTTCACGGGAGTTACAAGTGCACTGGGTATTTTCTGCTTTTGTTGTAAAAATGAATTTATGTACGGTTGTAGGGCAAGAAAATTCTGAGCTATAGGTGCCACCCTCAATCAGAAACCTACCTACAGGTACTCAAGATTTATAAAAACTGACGAGCAAGTTATTGGAATTAGATCTTTAACTAGTAAGAGGTCAGTATAATTTGCAACTCGACGAATACTTTTTCGTTCTTTTTCGGTTTTCAAACCTACAACAACAAGATATGGTTTTCAAGAAGACGTCGTCACAAGTCTAACAAGGCTGTCGAAAGTTTTCAAAGAGTTTGTTCAATACCTCTCAGATTTTTAGGCAACTCTGTATTTTATCTTTATTTTAATTTCATTTGTTTTTCAATTCTAGTAACATAAAAGAAATAATATCCTGCATAACACTTTCCCAATCTGACATCATCTTAATGAATGCAACAGCACAAATCATAATCGCTCTGAAGGTGATATTAGCAATAACATTCACGTACAGACTCGTTACATGCATTGTAATAAATTGACAGGATGTACTTGATGTGGTGATTTCCAAGCGACCTTATTTAATCCGGCGTACACACTTCAATTGTATCCAATTCGGTCAAATTAAGCTGACACGCTGACATTTTGTCGCTTTCCTCGATCGGTAAGAGTTAGCGAAAGCACGCGTACACAAAGACCGGACTGAATGAGACCCGGAGCAAAATTAGGTTTTGCCAGTCACCATCGAGTTCAAGAAAACCGTAAGACCCTGGCGTCGGCATCCGCTATTACAACTCTAACAGAGTAAAATGCTGTAATGGAAACGGAGATCTCTACTAACATTAATCACTACTAACGAGTAGTTCCGACGAGTAGACGCGAATGAAGTTTTTAGTACATCAGGAACGTTAGTTTGCTTAATGCGCTTAAAAGCATTTTTATTTGTAGGGTTGTTGAAATGCAGTTAAGTTTACTTAGTTTTAGTTTTACTTTAACAGCATTTATCTCGTTTAAAAATTCTTTGATAAACGAAGAAATATCGAAAAAGGAAAATATTTATGTATTGAAAATTTGGTTGAAACAGGACCGCTGATATTTGTAAAGCCGGATAAGCTATTGAATAATTAGAATTAGACAAACCGCACAAACCCTATAACCTCAAATAATACAATATGGTGTCTGTAGGACAAATAACGTTTAGGTTTTTTAAGTTTATACTTGTACGCGTTTATTCCCAGATTAAAAGGTACTACAAAGTACACATTTTGAAATCAAGTAGGGATTGGCTTCATCACTTAACAATATTTTCCGAAAAAGCCTTCGATTCTTCACTAACCAGCGACTAAATTCAAGTCTTGCTACGTAGGTGGCAAGTTTTAAAGCTTGTACAGGTAAGATATGGTACGGGTATAAACCGTATTTGTGTAAAGTTGTCCATACTCTCATGCGGCCTACATTAACTCCGTTGGCTATTCTTCGGACACTAGTAGAAGGTTCACCGTCAATCATATTAAGGGTAGCTTCTTCTTGAGCAATTTGTTGTTGCACGGGACGTTCCAAAGTAGCAGCAGGAAACTTGCCTGTTTCTCTTAAACAGCGATGGACATTGCTAAAAACGATTCTACAAGACACTCTACCAGTGGGAAGTCACCGACGATATTCATTAACAGCTATCCGTCCGTTTCCATTACACAGTTCATAAACAAAATGAATGTTTACGTATTCTTCATTCGAAAAAATTAACATGGTTGTAGTTTCCTCTAACAAATGTAACTTACGTACGTATTAACTTAATTGACGTTTACTGTCAGTATGAATAAAGCTGGTTTTACACTTGTCAATATTTTCATCAATTTCTAGACTTTAAAATTAATCAATTTGTAGTTCTTGAACTAGAACTTGTTGCCGTTTTATACTTGTCAATAAATATTAGGATCTTCATAGAGATCAATATCTATTTCTTAAAATAGAACTTGCTGCTGTATTAACATTTATCAATTAATAGAACTTGAAATCGGGAATATTAGAATCGGTTAGTTTCTTTTGTAACGTTCGGGGTGGTAGCGCTCTGTCACAACAGGGATATTATTATTTCTTGGAGTGATGTTGCATACTTAAAACAAAGGCGGGTAAAGGTTTGAGGTTAAGCATTCTCTGTCTCGAAGACTTCTTTGTGGATTTATGGTGGACTTCTTGATCAGACATACACATACACATCTGTATTGGTATAACCTGTGGTATAACTGAATCAACTTTCGCGTGCTACAGTCTGGCTACAAAAAATATATGTACAATTTAGATACCTTCTCAGTAAAATCAAATAATAACTGCCAATAAATTATTAAATATACAAATAGTAAATATCGAAACTAAAACAGGTGGGTACAATAATACAACGTGAATGTAACCAAATATATATAACATGACCAGAAGTATAACCCAACTACAATTGCGCAATAGTACTGCGAACTATACCTCGGTAACCAGGTTATAACATTAATCTGAGTCAATTATTTCACGAGTACCAATTACGGAAATTCCTACAGAATTGAAGATAATTTGATGCAAAAATAGAACATGTTCTAAGTATGTTAGTTTCTAGAACTTGACCAAGTTCTTGAAATCACTCAATTTCTTGGCAGATGTAAAACAGTTGGAAATCATCTTAAACTTGAACAGAACTTAAACTAGAAATTTAACTTAAAATCGAACTAGAAGTTGACAAGTGTAAAACCATTATTGACATCAAGTCCTCCAAGTCCTAGTTATTGATCTAGAAATTGACAAGTGTAAAACCAGCTTAATAAATAAGGAATCACAGCCACCCTGACGTTTAAAAAACAACGAAATCAAGAGCGGCAGGTACCTAATACTCGTATTAGTGTCTATAGGGTTATCTAAAAGTACTTGCACCTCAGTTACGAAAGAGTTTTAGGCATATGTTCATTTGACATTTTTGTCTCGAAATTTCTTCAGAAACACATCCTTAAACTCTGGCAGTCACGTCATGGGACACCCTGTATATAGAAAAGCCAAACATATAAATAAATTTATACATAACACATCTCATACAAGCCATAAACGAATACACTCAAGAGAAAACATCTTCAAAGAACCTGTAATTTGCTAACGCAAATGATACGTTAGGATAACATTCGTAGCCCCATTAACAAATACACGTAGCTACCACCAATAAGTATAAAAAGTCATGGTGTATACGCATTTGATATCAATATCACGGTCGAATCCATTACTGGTAGAATATTATTAGAATCTGTGCACGCTTGAACAATATCAAGAACATACTAAGCGTCGTTGCTTTGTTTGATTTTTCCAGCAACAATGTCTGTGCTTCATCATCGTGAGCGATTCAAACTGTAGGCATTATTAATGGTTTCATATTCCGGACTTACAATTAGTTGAGGTAATTTTTCATAAGCTCCGTTACGCTTGAGAAATCCTGATATGTTGTATAATATATAGTTGTGAGGACACCAAATGGAATCTTTTCCAACGCAGCAAAATTGCGAATTTAAATTACTCCGGCTTCAATGACTTTTCACGATGTTTTCCTTCGTGTTGTACAATGTAGTTTAATATTTCAACGAATATATACACAGAGAAATATAATACTGATTACAATAAGTTTTGTTAATACTTATTAATGCACTTAATTACGTGCATAAGATGAACGTAATACAATATTTTTAATACTTCCAACTATAAATATTTTTGTTGATTTTATTAAACTATATTAAAGCAAAGTTTTAACTTGTTTGAGAGACACCGGCAGCGCATATCTGGTGTATATACTAGGGAAATACCCTATAAAAACAATCTAACAGTAATGCGGTGCGGCAACACCTATGCATCACGGCGGCCTTAATTTCTATGATCGCCCCAAAATTTGAGGCAACTTATGCACATTTAAAGCCAAAATCGCCTTCATACCAAAAGCAGAAAAAAGATAGGTCCGTGCGATTTAGGATGCCTACTGTCACCCTAAATCGCACAGACCTATCACCTTAACATCATTCCTTTTAGAAACAGTGGCAGAAACTATAGATAATCATATCGAAACAGATGTCTTGGAGCGAGAGCCATTGCATCTCTATAAATGCGCCAAACAAATAGGCAAATACACTGGAGAAACTGCATTAGTAGAGCTGACGGACCGAATCCAAGATGCACTGATAGTATGCGCCTTTTTACAGCTAAAGGGCACTTTCGACAACCCTTTACATGATCCTGTCAAGAAGGTATTAACAAACAAGGGTTAGATGGATCACAAGATCATTTCGGTTAATACAACTAGAGGATGCCGGCTAGGAGGAGCTACATCTCACTGCATTAGTAAGTAGATGAACTATTATGCAGCTTGCCTGAGCTAGGCATACCTAGCCAAGGGTATGCTGATGATATTATCATGTATGCAAGAAGGAAATTTTAGAATACTCACTGCGACGTAATTCAAAGAGGATCCCATATCACGAGAACATGGTATCAATCGGTGGGACTTAGTATTAACTCCACTAAGACTACCTTAGCAGCGGCATTCAAAAGAAAGACAAATCCAATCTTAAGGCCATACGAATTGATGGACAAAACATAGACTGTAGAACAGAAGCTAAATATCTCGGCCTTACCCCAAACAATAAACTTCTCTGTATCACCTTGAAGTAACCAGTAAAGCCAAAAAAGCCCCGATGGTGTGCAGAAACTTTGCAGGCAGAAGCTGGCAACATGCGACCTAAAAATACTGCTTTAGATGTCTACAGCGATAGTGAGATAGATCCCAACTTACTACTTTGCTGTTACCTAGCAACGCGGCATCGGCTACCAATATTAGTTCATTGCCCATGTGACGACATATACCATTCTCTATTGCAACAGACTCTAATCAGCTCCAAGATTCTCTAAGACTGCCTAGGAATATTAAACGAGCTAGGCAAAAGATACAAGATAACTTATATAGGTTTCGGGACACATAGAATTGAAAGAAAATAACGGATAATCTTGTAAAAGGAGCTGGAGCTGAAAAATCATTCTTATAATACAGAAGAAACTAAAAAGTGAAGTAAAGCAAAGAAAATCCAACTATTGGAGAATCTCCGGAGAATGAAGAAAGCTAAAACTCTTCTGGGAACCTATAACCAGAAGAGATTTATAGAATGCATGGATCTAAGTAAGAACATTCTATATTAACAAGGATCTTGTCAGATTATTGTGAACTGAAAGGACATCTGAGTAAGCTTGGATTCGCAAGGGAATCTGAATGAAGGTTTTGTAGGGAAACACAGGTTAACACAGCTGTCCATATCCTTTCAAATTATGTAGCATTATGCAACTCAAGGGCGTAGCACCTGGGAGTATGTGAAATCGAAGAGGAAGATTTACCTAACCTAGAGTCTTGTCATAATGTGCACTTTCTAAAGGAAATAGGATTGGACGGCTAGCTTTAAAACAGCAAGAATACGGAACAGAATAGATCTTACAGAACGCATTGTACTATGACTTCTCATTTACATACATGCAGTGATGTCGATAAGCCCTGTTGTGTGTTGTGTGTATAGTATCCCTTTTAGAGACATTATATTTTGTATTATTAGCACGGTTTGATAAAAAGGAACAATTACAAATTTAATATTTCCCATTAAATAATAACTTTTGTTATACGCGGTAATACACGACGATAATTAGTAATATTATTGGGAAGGAAATAACGTAGTGCTTATCATAAATATAATAAATAATGATACAATACCGACAATTCCAACACGGAAGGAGAAGATTTATCAATGCAATAAATAATATTTTGTTAGAGGTATTTATTTCAACATGTCAATGTTTAACTGGATTTGTTCATTTCCTTATATATAATGAAACTTTGTCAAGAAAAACCATTTAGTTCAACTAAACATTTGTTAAATAGTACACAACCACAAACACGTAGCGAATTAAGTCACTCTTTTTTCTAATGTTCATATTTAGTTTAAATCAAATTTTTATCATGAAGTACGTGCCCCACCTAAATTTACAAATCATGAAATATATATATCAAATATATATATCACCAGTAATCACCTATTTCGATTAATACACTACAGTGTATAGCAATTGAATGCACATTTTCGCATTGTCTAGTATTTCCTAGAATTCTTAGAAATGTGAATAGCATACAGCATTATTTGAACGAATCTCTTGCGATGTTTGCAGCCGCAGCATTTCCAATATTTCCTCCACATTTACGTTAGATATAAATAAATTATGAAACGTATTTCACGTTTATAATATTATAGTTTCATTATTTTTATACATACAATTTTATATGCATCCATTACGAATTCCCATGCCAATTTCGATTTGCATTCGCAGAGGCGAATGCAAATCAAAACCGTTACATGATTCTCACCACCAAAATTTTAAACGCATATTATAAAAACATATTGTATTTAAAAGGTTTATTGTTTCCAGAAATTATGGGTCAGAGGGGCTCGAGTATATTAATATTTAATATCAATAAAGAGTTATTGATATTAAATATTAATATACTCGAGCCCCTCTGATAATATTTAATATCAATAAAGAGTTATTGATATTAAATATTAATATACTCGAGCCCCTCTGACCCATAATTTCTGGAAACAATAAACCTTTTAAATACAATATGTTTTTATAATATGCGTTTAAAATTTTTGGTGGTGAGAATCATGTAAGGGTTTTGATTCAAACGAGAACTTTTACAATTGTTTATGGATCGATTAACATATATACCTACACAGAGAAAAATCCGCGTAGTAATATTTACACTTTGCTGTTGGACGAAAATTATAGTAAGAATTTTTAGTATAGTGTGAAATTTTTAAACAACGTCGCTGCAGTTTTGTATACCACAGTTACAAAAAAAGCAATAAAATTGTTAGAAAATATTGTATCACAATTTTGTAGAAAATATTGTGAAAATTTACATTTTCTTTTATTATACAGGATGTATAGTTTATTATAAGTTAATAGTGGCGGTATAATAATCGATAGCTGTTAGAAAATGTAAGAATTTATATTAATTTGGAGAATTTTTTTTCTCCAAATTAGTATAAATTCTTACATTTTCCAATAGCTATCGATTATTACACCATTACTATTAATTTATAATAAACTAATCATCTTATGCAATAACCTATAATATTTTACTACGTTTTATTATATGTTCTCAGCAATTTACAGAACTCCATCTTACCTGTGAGCTGCCTTTTTCGCCTTGTACTATTAATGTTTTTGTTGTATTTTATCTGTATTATCGTCGTGCACTAAACACAAAATGATGTCCAATTAAACCTACAACGTGCGCATATTATTATGAGTTCCCGTTCACATGAGTACTGCTAATGAAATAAATTTCTCACAAACGTGTAACATAGTTGCGCTGTACGAGACCGCGACATAAGCAATAAACAAATTTATAGTTTTTCGATGGCGTAAACTATGATATTTAACCGTTTTCCAATTAATTATGTGGATGTTTTAGTTTGATTATTATTAACGCTTGATACAGGCCCATAAAACGTCAATTCGATATTATTTGTTTCCGTTTGCCCGCTCATCTTTATACGTAATATAAACCTTTAAATTATCGCATATGAAGTAATGGATGATGCGCAAAAATGCACAAGAGCGCTAAACAAAAACATAACGATTCTGTAAGAATTCTCTAAGAGCGTAATAAATATATTCACTAGAGGAAAATTGAAAACTTGAAACGTCAAAATTTATGTTATTATGTTAATAGACCCTATTTATATACATTCATATTTACATTAATGCACAAATTAGTAAAAAGACAATTCGTTCAGCACTTAAATGCCTGCTTATAGGAGACCATACTAATTATATACAAGCCATTTTTCACGTCTCACAAAAAATTTGCTGCCGAATAAATGTATAATTAAAAATCGTATTTGTATTATCACTATTTGTAATATGTTAATTACTGTAACACTGTAGGTAATAGTAAAGAGAATTTACTTAAAAACTTTATTTATTAACGGTAAAAATAAGCATTTTCTATATGTACTAGACTACTAATGCAAATCATACATTTTGAAGGGGTTCGGTAAGCATTTATATCAAGCACCTCACTGAGCCAACTACCTATCGGAGGTCCGGTATTTCCGGGTAACAATCGACGATTTCCAGGTTAATGCAGAGGTAAATCCTACATAATGTCGCAGATATTCCCCTAAACATTATGATATCTTCAGAAAAATACGGTTATCGCAATTGACCGGGGATAATTATAAATTTGAGCTAGGTTCTTTATGTTATTTTTATCATTGATTGAATTTTCATTGTTTTTTATATGCCAAATTTCTTTAAACAATTATGGTTATTATTCAGTGCGTGTTTTGCCAAAGAAGTAGAATTGACATTTTGTATATTGCGTATGTATCCTAAGAATAAATTCTTTATTGTGTATTATTGTGATTGTCCAATATAAACTCACAAAATTATCCCTACATGAGGCTAGTCATCTACTCTTGCGCAACATATAAACGGTACCGAACATAATATCGATATAGGGAACCTTGAATTAGCAAAGAATGTACCGTCCGGACCCACGGAAAAAAAGGACTTGTTAAAGAAACAAAATATATTTTGTCAGAGGTATTTATTTAGAGCAAATAATAATTTATTTAGCCCATCATATTCGTTTATTTAAATATACAATGATATTTTGTTAGCAAAAATTAGTTGAATCAAACAAATATTTATTAAATGTTAATTCCAACAAAGCATTAAGGTTTCATTTAAATAATTATAATAGTTTTGAGTCAAAAAAGTATACCCTTTTTAATTAAACCATTAATTCTTAACGCCAATTCTTTATATTTGAAACTGAAAAACTATTTCCAATAACAATTTCAGAATGTTGTAATTTATTGTAAACTTAAAAAGAAATTTGTGATGTTTATAACATATGTACGTGTATGTAGTGCATACTTGCAATTTACAAATACCCTAATCATATAACAAACACGTTCTTGTCTTCTACTCAAAATGAAATACTTTTTGGGTCAAAAAATCCGGATAAGAGATACCTGCATTAGATTCGCCGCTGTTGACGAATTGTATTATTATTCAGTGTGATTCAATCGTCATATATAATATCAATCAATCAATAATTAAAAAATATGGATTAATCTAACCAAAATTGCAGTTAATTTAATGCAGTTCTAGTGTTAGGGCTACCTCTATCCTAAACTTTCCCAACTACTTGCCTTGATCTAAACATTATCGCAAAGTTTTTTACCCATATAGTAGCAAATACATTGAATATGTTATATGAGTATAGACATTGCCGTAAAGATGGCACTTCGCCTGTTTCACTGTAGTAGCAACGTAGATTTAGCACAACTTGAATACATGGCAAACATGTTCATAAAACATATATCTCTTTGCCAGATAAATATCTTAATAGCAACTGTGATCATCAGAGCTGCGACTCGCAGTGTCTGCGAATTAATCTCAATGCAGAGAAACAACTGGCAGAAGCTTTTGAGTAAAGATTACTAAAATCCAGTTTCAAGAAATCATTGTTCATAGGATAAATTTATTTATTAAATCAATAACGTAGTAATATACAGTTAGAATGAAAACAACTTGCTTTGACACAGTATGGTTAATGGCGTTAATGGTTAGTCAACTGAAGCAAGTGCAATCAATTGAGTCCTACAAAAATACTTGGTATGGCTAAATGAATATAACTAATACAACGAAATCGGTAATTATTTAGTGTAAACAAACGTTTAATTTGAAATAAATAGTTAATTAAAACATTTAATCCAATTTTCTGGAATATTTAACCTAATTCAGTTTATTTTTGTTAAAGCAAATACTGTAAATATTTGAATCGAGTATCCGGTACTGACAAAGTAAGTTACTTGAAGGAAATAAATATTTGTTTGCCCATATATAAACAAGCCACCTGCTTGTGTCAATGAATTTTCGTTGATTCAACACAATTTCTTTTTTTCTGTGCATATACATAACCATAGACATGAAAAAGTTGTTTTAAGTTTATTTTAAATAAAATTTGTGCGCGATTGTTTTAATTAGAACTTTATTTGAACATATTTCAATACAACATCATAAACAACTTGCCCTGTA
Organism: Protaetia brevitarsis; assembly: GCA_004143645.1. Classification (NCBI taxonomy): domain Eukaryota; kingdom Metazoa; phylum Arthropoda; class Insecta; order Coleoptera; family Scarabaeidae; genus Protaetia; species Protaetia brevitarsis. The sequence continues at coordinate 38,212 of RXPK01001304.1, read as the reverse complement.
CCGTTACAACTGACATCCTATTTTTGTGTACTGTTTCTTACGTACAGCGCATATTTATTACTGTATATACATGGATTTTAAACTGAAAGTAACTAAAAGCGATTAAGCTCCCAGCAAATTTATTTTTATTTCGATTGAACCTCAGAATATTTAAAATTACGTATATGTAAAGCACAAATATGGCAATTATTGTATCACAGACCTTCTTGAACACTGACATAAAAGACAATATGGATAGAAATTAATGGCAAACTCAAAACTAAATACCTAATTAAATGAGAATAACTTAAAAAAAAGTAATAAAATTTAAACTCTGAAAATTACGGGAACAAAGCTTTACAATCCATGTTAATTTATTGTTAATAAATTGTTACAAAAATATTGTCCCTTTTTATATTTTCTTTAATAATCTCTAAACATCTCTTAACACGTCTGCCAAATAAAATTTGGGAGTCTACGGCAGCTCGTGCAATTAGTCAGGTTGGTTAGGATTGTTAAAAGCATCGCCTTTTGGTAAAAACTTAAAAACGTTGTGTTTTCCACTTTTTGCAATGCTCTATGAAGTAATTTTACCGAAAAAAATGTATTGCTGAGATTTATTGCTAACTTATTGTAATAATAATAATATTTCAATTGAATAAATAATTCAATCAAATTCTACATTTAAAAAAAGAACCGTAAACGAATCTGTGAATACTAACATTTTTATAGGTTATTTTGCGAAACTCCTAAAAATTCTTACTCAAGTATAAATCGTTTTAAAATCATTTTGGAGACTGAAATAGGAGCACTTTATATATGTACTAGCTTGCCGCTCAGTGCTTATAATCTCCCAAATAAAGTTCTTTTTTGACTATAACCGCTAACTTGTTCATCTCGGAAATGCGGCCTCGTAATATCTGGACCAGTACTTACGACGAACCACCGTGCTGGAGATGTACGCGAAAATAAAAAAGAGATGCATATAGAGAGAGAGTCTGTCCGTATAACTGTACACCAAGTGGGAGGAGTACTCGTTCGTTAAGGTTACCAGGGCATCGTACAATAACAAAGAAATAAAGATCGGGGCAAACTGCAGGCGACTATTGAGTTGGGTCAGTTAAAAAAAGTGGCAGACGCTGAAGCGTGTAATGTATTACCTGTTATCTCAGAACATTTTAATTACTTAGTACACGATATCCAGATGAAATTTGTTTGTTACTGTTTAAATTGGTATTGATCACACCATCTACTTTTTTTTCTTTTGCTGTAATGTTACACATTTTTAAAACAACCTGGAAAAACTTGTCTCTAATAATTCTATTTAGCTTAATTAAGGTGAAACGTGTCGATACTGGGTTCTTTAATACATTATGTTGTTATGCCGTGCTAATAAACCGAAATTGGATTGGAGCTTTACGTAGGTATAAGCATGGAGCGTTGCTAAATCGTAGTTGTGAATTTGCATGTAAATCGGTCAGCTATCAGTCGTTATTATGTTTACATCAATGGAACTACTTTAATTATCCCACAGCTTTCACCAAGGGGTAAGAGAAAACTATGGAAAAATCTTACTTTAGAAGCAGGACTCGTACTTTGTTAGTGATAGCCAGCAAATTATTATTATCCTTCTGAGTTTGGAAGAGGCAGCTTCCACATTTCCTCAATTCCGACAGCCATCTTCAGGTAGCTGCACCGTTCTTCGCACATCATAAATTTCTCTATTCTAGCAACAGTACCTATTCTAAGATTTAACAATAACCTAATTCTAATTATTCTAACCAAATAGCTATAATTTAACACTAATTCAAACCACTAAGGAGTATGATAATTGATAAATACCTACTTTCCTACTAACTATCTAAATATCATGCAGTAGCCAACCGAATTCTTTAGCAGCATTACTAAAAAATTCCCACCATTCGACCGACTCATTATTTCTAATATCTGTTTCGCGTCACAGCCAAATTAATCCCTTAACTAATGTCCTAACTTCTGAACGCGACCGCCACTCATCAGTGAGTGAACATTCAAATAGGACATGTCCGCTATATCTACCCCACCACATTCACAATGAGAATCATTAACCTCTGCCAATTCTACATAAATATGATTTAAAATTACCGTGATCCAGTATTAATTCTACCGACTGACACGACAAATTAACTCCCATTTCCCTAAAACTTGGTACCGTTACCGGTAAATTTCCTGGTCCACCTCCTATTTAAAGTAATATCGCACCTACCTTACCAACCGTTATCGAATTTATCCCATACTTAATTATCGCGCTTAATCTATCTAATCTTCACTAGACTCTTTCGCTAATTAATCGGCTCTCTCATTACCGATTGTACCTACGTGAACCCTAGTCCAGAAAAGTTTTACACCCTTTTACGTAACATATACTAAGTATGTAATAACAAATCAGTCGGATTTTATTTAATTCCCTAACAGCTTTAATAAAAATAGGCTATCAGTTATAATTCGCACGTCCCGTATAAATTCCCACTCGCGCCTAATATAACGATTGCAATGATCTGCTAATTTAAACTATTGATTATATAATATAAATTTCTGGGAGAAATTTTTCAAAGAAAAGAAAAATTAATCGCAAGCAGGATTTGAACCATGCACCCACCGTTCTCCGGACGGCCGCTCTAACCAATTGAGCTATTGGGACTATGTTCGATTATATATATCGACAATTCACAGGTTTGAATTCGGCATAGTCCCAATAGCTCAATTGGTTAGAGCGGCCGTCCGGAGAACGGTGGGTGCATAGCTCAAATCCCGCTTGGGATTAATTTTTCTTTTCTTTGAAAAATTTCTCCCAGAAATCTGTTACAGTAAATCAGTTTTCCTATTTATATTTATATTATATTAATTCACTGGTTACAGTTTCATCAGTTTCATCAATATCCTAATAATGCAAGTGTTAAACTTGCATTATTAGGATATTGATTATATATTTAAATACCTCTATTGTAAACAACGAAAGACGCCTTTGTATCAAACCCTATTTTATTCACGTCTCTACGAAATTTAAGTTTCCTCAAACGTAAATCTACTGATACTATTCCCGAAATAACGCACGCCGCGTCTGTCGAAATAGATGACGTAGACGCCCTATGCGTTAACAGTCTTTGCGCTCCATTTATTATGTTTTCTGTTTGTTTAAATTTACACGCGTTTGCCCATATCGGCCCCGCGTACAACATTGCCAGTTCTATAGAGTCTCTGCAAATACTACCCGCCGCGTTACTATTTGACTCTAGCCGATGTTCTAATTAAACAAGAAATATCTGCCTACAGGTATGTAAGGCGAATATATAAAAATGAGGGGGCAAATCTACTCATACACATGTTGCTTATACATTGCATCCTTTGGGTAACAGTCATACCCCATATGACTTATATCGTCTTATATACAGGGTGTGTAGACATTCGCAAAAGACGTAGCAAGCTTGTTTGTTAAAGTCTTAGTCATTTATCTTAATTGAAAAATCTTCTATCTTATATCTTGCGTCTACACGGAATCCCGAAAGTTTCAGTATTCAGTTAGTTAATCTGCATTTTTAACTCTTTAACTCTTCTTGCAAAAGAAGCAGAAAGGTGAATTGGGATAGTATTCTGAAAATAATTTTTCGTAAATAATATCCTTTCACATCATAATATTGTTTTTAATAATTCTTTGTTAACATTTTTTCATTGAAAATTCATATGAAAACATATACATGCACTGAATGCAATATTCAAAATAGCATTTTAAATAGTCGACTTGCTTTCGAATTATGGAATCTAATTGTGTATCCTTATTTATTATGTTGTGCCTGTTTATCTGTCGTTCGAAATATTGTATCTGTTCCTTATTAATTTTGTTGTTTACTAGCATACTTTTCGAGTATTGTGCAATTAGGATAGCAGAATTTAGACTTAGTAAACGGGGATCCCTGAATAGGTAACTACCGCAATAAATATTGCAAGCCACAAAACTGTTCATTCAGTTTGAAAGGAAAACATTCTGCACCAATAGCACGTTTCTAAGGTTCAACCACTTTATGAAAACAATAACTGCCAACTGATTTCTGAGGCACATTTCTTGGAGCGATGAATGTATTTTTAACAAAGATGGAGTCTGTAGCAGTCATAATTTTCACTATTGGGCAGAGGAAAATTCGCATTAATTTCATATGTATGGTAATCAAAAAAGGTTTTTAGCGTTTGTTAGACATAATAGATCATACGGTTATTGAACCCATTCACCTTCTAAACCGTCTAGGTGTTACGGAATATATCAATGTTTTGGAGGAACTCATAGACAACATGCTATTGAATGTGCGATTCAATATGCTGTACATTAACGATGGAGCTTCCGATCGCTATGCTCTTAACGTTAGAAAGTGGCTGGATGAACATTTTTCAAATAGATAGATTGATTGTGGTGGTCCAATATTATGGCCTGCTACGCTACTTGGTCTTAATCAATGTTTGGTGTTTTATCTAAGAAAACATATATGCTACGCTTCCTTTAAATGCCGACAAAGTTAGGGAACGAATAAACGCGTCATTGTTAGAAATTACGCGGGCAGTTGGAACTATTACCTTGAAAGCTGCAACTACATATATTGAAACCAACGGCTTTCAATCTCAACATTTCATATAATTATTGAATATTACAATTCCTGTATTGACTTGAAAAGCTTTGTTTTCAAAAAAAGATTTTTTTGATAATTCAAATACATGATAAAAACAAATCTGATTTTTATGGTGATTGAACAAACCCAAACCTTGATTTTTTTTGTTGGGCTCTTTGTCTTCAGCGTTCTTTCCAAATTAATTCAACCTCCATTCATAACTTTTTCCGTTCCAAATCTCAGCAAACATCAAATCAGCTACGAAATTTCTTTTTCTGGGTATTTTCTTTTATTAAATATCTAGAATCATAGATATATAATACAGATGGTAACTTATTAATCAAATCGCGTTAGAAACAATTATTAAGATTATTAAACATCGCCGTAGTTTGCTCCTGACAAATCCGGAAAAGCAATTCGCTTTCACAATTCAATGAAAAGCAACGGAAGAAATCCTGTTATTCACCCGGTTTATTGCAGTTTGTCAAGCGATTATCGTTATCTCGGTTTGGTATTAGTCTTAGCTTTATACACCGACCACAGCTCGTTACGCCAACGAAAAGAGAAACAGAAAAGAGAAAACAGAAACAATTTACAACCAATAATTTGTATTCGTGCTGCCATTTGTTTTTGCCACTCCCGTTAATGGTGTCGTTTATTCTAACCGCAATTCTCTACCGGTGACCAATTTATTCTTGAGTCTCGATTTAATCATATGACTAATGCGTCTGATTATCTTCATTAAAGGCAGTTATTATATTGTAGGATAAGTAATTACATATAGTATATGGGTATACGAGTAAATATACCTATATATTTAAGCAACTGTAGTAGGTATATTGGCATTTCTTTTCTTTAGTTAACAATTAGAAATGTAAACGCAATTGTATTCAATAACAAATTCCCAAAGTATATCTTGCTTCAATGATAATGAACTTTTAAGTTAGAGAAAGAGGGAGAATACACATTAGACATTACAATTCATCATAGAGAAAAGTTTTAAAGTGGTTATGTACATTGAGATTGCTAGGTTTTCGGTACGTCTTTCACAACTGGTTTAGTAGGCATTCGAGACATGTCATTGCTATTATGAGATGTCTTGACATCCTGATGATTTAAAAATATTTCGATTTTAAATGAGCAAGAAGCGAACACCTGTGTAAAGTTGAAGTTCCGTGGCAACAGAAAGTGTCCTTAAGTTGCATTAGAATCAAGCGACTTTCCCTTGTAAGACAAAAAATAGTTTGAAAATATAAAAATCTTGCTGATTCTTGCCCCATAAATTCTTGATTATTTATGCAACCGAAGATAGAATACAATACATTGGGGAAAAATTCTGAATTACATATCGCTAGGTGTACTCTAGACCTTGTAGTTTCGATTGCATAAGTAATCGAAGATTTTTTGATTCTTAGATGCTTTGTAGATGCTTAGATTCGCATTTAATTTGAGAAAGATGTTACATACAACATATTGACGATGTTATCAAACATCATTTATGACAGGAAATTTCACGAGGAAGCAAGACAAAAAAGAGCAAGTTCCCTAACTCCACGTATCCTATGCTGTACATGTTTTTCGTTTCCCAGTGAAACTTCGTGCAAATCCCAAAAGCCCCAATCCCCAATTTAAAATTCATATTTTTGCGTACTTATCTCAGAACATATTTTTCACTGTACAGTAAAATAAACAGTTCTGTTCTCTTCTACTTCGTTGAACTTTCATTTTCTTATTTTATTCTTCACGTAGCCTTGTAACGCATATTCGCTGCAACACGTTTAGTACCCATACTGTAAACTAGCACATTGTAATACCTTGTAAGAAGCAAGATGCCTATACACATAGATTACACTTCATTTCACTTTAATACGATGATATCCGTCCTGCATTATATTTCTTGACGTCGTTCTTGTGCGCAACATAGAGCGGATTTATAAATACTTCTATAGGCATGTCTTGGGTTTTAATTGATCTTTTAGTTTGCCCAATTTGATAAATGATCCTTACAGAATATTTTATAAGTTCCTGATTTTTTTTAGCTACCTACTTATCCTTTATTTAGGGTTTCCTGAAATACTTTTCAAATTTACTTGAAATAGGAGCAATTTGCAGGTTGAGTTTGGGGAAAAATTGGTTAAAAGACAATAAACATATTCCTTGTTATTAATGTTTAATGTACCTACATTTGTAATGGTTATTCTATTTTTATGTTTCCTAATAGTTTTATAAACTTCTTCCAAATATCCATTACGATCTGCAATTTTCATGATTTCGTTATATTTTGTTTATACCGTTCTTCGGACAAGAAAAAGTTAGCAAAGCATCAAAAAGTTAATGTGTAATGCTTTATGTTAAGTTTATGTTTGCATGAATCACTTGAATCTTGTATTAACTATTGACTCATGCTCAAAAATACCGAAAACGTATTTAGTTTTTCGTAACACAATGTTAAGTTGGATGGGAATTTGAGTCCAAGAATTATTTATATGTTTATAAGGTCTTTATATATGAAGTGGTGAAATATACGGCAAGGGTTACTAAAAATATTGAGGAAAATATCCTAATGAATCTTATTCGGCAAACGACTCATTATAAAGATACATGGCTTTGACAAGGACACTATTATTATCTCTGGAAGTATGGAAGATATAAAACTTGTTTATTAAATAAAAAATGTTGAGAATGCACTAAAAAATTAACATTGCTGTTATCCAGGATTGTATTACCAGTTATTGTATAAACCTCTTGAAACGCTTAAAAAAGCTTATTATCACCACATATATATTTAGTGTAGGAAAATATAGCAGAAACGTAAAAAATATGTAAGGTTGATTATGATTCTTCGGTGCCAAAACGTCTTATCGTAAATTTGGTTACCACAACTTATATAGCCAAGCTAAGTTGTTTTTTTGAGTCAAAAACACAAAAACATTGTGTGTCAGTTTTTTTTTTTGATGTAGCTTTGGAACAATCGGAATGTGTTACGTTCAACAGGAATTATTGGATATGGCAGCCGAAGTTTGAATCAATGCTCAATCTTTTGAGAGTGACGTCGAAGATAAATAACACAAACATTATGAACAATACAACATGTAAAAAGTCAAGAATTTAAAAATTATATGTGTGCCATGTCGTGTGCACTCTGTCATGGCCTCCTCCCGCATCTTATTTGCTATTTTAAATTTTAAATATATAATTAATAATTTTAATATAATTTTTAAATTCTTGACCTAACGTCTGAAATTCTGAACCTAACGTTATACAGCCAGTACTTCTTTTCCCATGGAATGTGTTACCTTTTCTTTAACGCATTTTATTGGTGCCCAAAGTACACATTTTTCCCCATTTAACAAACTATATCTCTGATGCTTCCGAAAATAGTAGTAGTGTCCCCAAAAATACCTGTATATCTAGAATTAGTCATTTTTAGGAGAAGATTCATTAAAATATTCTGTTTACTGTAACTCTTCCTAAGTTTGACTACGAGCGCCCTAGGTCTAGGCCCTAGGCCTTTTATGATAACATGTAATTAATAATGTTATCTACTTAAGTACCTGATTATTACAATAATTCCTTCTAAAACAACTAATTTTCTAATTTACTTTTTCCTCTAACCTCCAGAGCTCCATATAAAAGGGAAATTTCCCTTCTAAATACTAATACTGATTGTTAATTTTTGGAAGAATACTATAGAAGGATCCTAGGTACAGTGAAATTCAAAATTGACGTCTCCCTAAAATATCAGCGTGAGCAAATGGTATATCTACTTCAAAATGCAAAAAATAGTACATATGCAAAGAGCGGTTGTGTATTCACAAAGCCAAATCATCGTTCGGCTTATTTATCAAAAAGATTCAATTTACAACGACTCATTCGTTCCCTCTATCCTGGCACTTTACAGACATCTAACTAAATGCATGCATGTGTATTGATATATAACATCTGTTTCGAATGGAGGAATTCATTTTAGCAAAAACTACCTAATAAGCAAAATTATTCTAAGTATTCATTGAAAAATAAATCTCAACGTCATGGAACATCTTTAGAAATAAGGGGTAAAATTATTGCCCATTTCATGAAATTTATTTATAATTTGCTTCTTATTCAATTTATTATTCTTGTTTAATTTAAAGTTGTCTGAATGGCGTAAAACATAATGAATGATATTGTTTATTAATTATAAAGACAATGGATACACGCGGGAAGATTAAAACATTGATAGGAAAATAATAATTACAGATCGATTAGATTAAAAAAAAAAACATAAACATAATTGAGCAAAGCTGTAAGGACGTGTAGTAAAAATAAATCAATCTGTTTTTATACAATATCATTTACGGTAATTCAAAAAAGAAATGTGTTGACCAAAGTAAGCCGGTAGAATATCAAAGGTGCCGTATGTGTATACAACTTCGATATATTTTTTTTATTTCTCTCTATTTTATGAATTGAATGTTGTGCTTTGTTCCTTTAAGGAACCGGATTTGTGCATTCCGCGAAATATAAACAACACTCGATTTTTTGTAAATTGTTGTCTGAAATGTGATTTACATTTTAAAATAAATATACCATTTGCGCTGACATTTTAGAGAGACGTGAATTTTCTATTTCAGTGTACATACAGTGTACCTACACTATAGAAATATAATACTTAGTTACTCTACTTACAATTGAACGGGTTACAATTAATGCAGTTAAGTTCATTACTTATAGTAATGAGCTAGGAAGATATAAAGTTAGTTGCTCACCAATGACTTCCTATAGGATACATTATATCAAACAAATTCGTTGGTGTAATTTTACCATTAAATTACAACGCTATCATTTTGAGTACTGGAGACATTTTTTTTAAATCTACATTTAGATAAACCGTTTCAATTCTGACCCTCTCAATATTTATTATTCTAACTAAACGCTACCTTTGTTAATGTATTAATGTTAAAGTATTATTAAATTAATGTAATAGTTTAGTGATTCGCAAGATATAGGGAAGAGTTTATTATGTACAATCATTTTACAACGATCAGACAACCGTGCTTTGTCGGCTAGCCGGCACGAACCCCACTCATGAGGCGAATAAACAGGAGTATAACTAATAGTTGTAAAACGGAATTTACTTTCCTTATCTTGCCCATGATTAATGTAGTTTTAATTGTTGATATTTATTTGTTGATAGAGCATACTTTCTTTAACCTGGTAAACAGTACGCCCTACAACCATGACTAAAATATAGACACTAATTTCTACGTAATATTTTGATGAAGTTGTAACTGACTTTAACTTAAGTGCAGGTGCACTACATTGAATCAATTACATAAGAACTATGTTAATTGATGTTATAGCTGTTAAGAAAATAAATTATTCTCTCTCGTCTGCACTCTATCTAGAAGTGAGACAAGTTAAGCACTTTTTTCATTGTCAACAAGATAAAATTATGGCAGGATAGAGTATATATACTATTACTAAAGAGATGACTAACACAGTGTAAAAATAAGTATAATACCCCAAGTCTTACAAGCAATGTTATATTTAGTTTTAAAACTATAGCATAGTAAACTAAAATAAATATAAAATAAGAATCCTCTTAGAATTATTTCAGATTTTACTTTCTGGCAGATGATGTCATTACACTCGGAGATTTGTTAAAACAACACAATATATTTTGTCAGTGATATTTATTTATTATTTGGCCATGCGAAGATATTTTGCCTGTAAAAATTAGTGGAATCAAATTCCAACAAAGTATTAAGATATACAATTAATTATAACTCATTTGTACCAAAGTGTAGTGATTTACAGTAAACTAAACAAGGAACCAACAAGATTCATATATACATGGTAAAGATGAAAATTTGTCACGTATAAAATATTTATGCGTACATATTGGTGCATATTTAATCAAGTAACAAACTCGGCTTTGTGTTCTACTTTGCAAATCGAAATTGTTTGTGCCAACAATGTCGAATAATATGGAAGGGACACCTGCATTAGATGAGTCGTTATTGATAATTATTCCGTATCGTGCTATTACCATATATGTACGACATCAAATAAAATTTGCTTATACAGAAAATTATTTATTTCATATAAAGTCAATATAGTTACTTATAAAGTAGTACCAAATATTATACCAGTATGCATATGGTCAAAGAAATGTTCCACTGGCGTACTATAGATGGCACCACAAGTATTCTCTTATGGAAATTTATTACCACTACAAATGCATAACAATAGAAAATGCTAATGGTGTCATCTATAGTGCGCCAGTGGAACATTTCTTTGACCATATGTATACGGGTATAATATTTGGTAGTACTAATTTGATGTCAAAGTTGTATTGTTTAAATTATCAATTTTAATCACGATGGATTCAGCCCTTAGGTGATTTACCACCCAATATTTATACTACGTAGGTTTCACGGCTTTCAAATACCCAATCATAAATTAGATCTTATTTCTGTTGCCTCTTCTCTTGCGGCTTGGCAAGCTCAACAAGTTTCGTTAAACAATAAATCTTGTTCAATTAACAAAATCGGGATTATTAAGAAATAAGAGTTAGGCGGATAAGCAAAATTATAATTAATTTAATGTATAATGTTAATAAACCCTTTCTCAATCTTCCACAAATACATGCCCTGATCCAAACACCATCGAAAAATTTGCTACCCGTGTAATAGCGAATACATTGAATATATTCTATGAGTACAGAAATTGCCCTAGAGATGGCAGTTCTCCTATTTCATTACAATAACAAGATATATTTAGTACAACTTGAATGCATGACAGACACGACCATAAATAATATAGATAGGTCACAACTGGAGAGTTGCCTTCAAGTCGCCCGCGGCAGCCCTTGCAGTGCGCGAAATAGCAGCGCCAATTTAAAGAATTTTGCAAAAATAAAAATAGCAGAATGACTGGGAGGCAGCAGGCTAGATGTTAAAATTAATTACAATTGCAAATAATACATTTTCTGGAAGAAAATGAAGAATATTAGGGAATAATGCATTGTTCGTGATTTTAATTAATTTTGGTATATATTCATCTGCTTTTCAGCCTTGAATAATTGATAATGATCAACATACTCTTATATGAGAGATGCCAATCTTATTTAAGAGTATAATATTTGATTTATCTATTTACCCGTAGAAACTGTGATCATCAGAACGACGACCCATATCGGCACGACGGCAAGGAATATGTAAGGAAGAACGGACAGCTAGCAAATTTTAACTGTGCGGGATCGCAACCTTTTCTGAGTTCTTTCTAATCAATAGAAAGCCAAGCTTGACTTTTATCAAAACAGTTCTTGACAATTATTTGTCAGTTTCAAGGTTTTTATAACCTGTAAACACACATTCAAGCGAGTAACAATTGTGATAACAATAAAATTGTGTCAACTTAATAGCTAGGAAACTTTAAATGTGCCCGCGAAATCTCCAATCATTTTTGAGTTTATTCTAGCCAATAGCAGTCAATAAGCGAACTAAAGGTCACGAGTTTGGTTAGCATTACATTAATATAACTACTGTAACCAAGTAGGTAATTATTTAGTGTAAACAATAACAATGTTAATTAGAATTAAAGAGTTATTTTGAAGTAATTGAATCAAATATGAAGACACATTTAATCCAATTGTCTACAATATTTAATTCAATCCAGCTTGCTTTTTTTTAAACAAATACTTAGATATTTTAATCGAATATCTGATACTGACAAATTAAGTATTTGTTTGCCCCATATATAAACAAGCCAATTGCTTCTTGGGTCAATGAATATTTAATTGAAACAATTTCTTTTTCTCTATGTATAATATTATTTAGTGAATAATATTATTACATAAATGCCAATTTCAAGGGTTAATACTTAATAACAATCAGATTGCAATGGAAACAAACAATATAAAAAAAAAACCTAAATATGCGTTATGATATTTATTTCAACTGATATTTTTGCGCTGCGCTAAGTAAGCATTATTTTAATAACTTGTTCTTTTCTTATTTACAGTATAGTTTGAGGCAACTCGACTTGTCCCTGTTATCGCAACTCTGGTCGCTAAATGAATCCATCCAGGACTTTAGGCAGATGCTACAGGACCAAGAGGATCGTGTCCTATCACCGCCATCTCCTTCACCCACTCCATCGTCTGGAGACGAAGGCGACGGGGATGAATTTTACACCCCATCGCCTTTGAGGTTTAGGCCGGCACCCCCACCCCCGGCGCTGAGAAGGACCAGTAATAGCTCTTCGGATACGTCTAGCGTTTAGATAAGGTAATACCTTATAGAATTATTATATTCCTGATTCATTATATCAAATACCATAAAAAAACAATTTATAATTAATTCATTCCAATAATTAGTTAATTTATTAATCGTAAAATAAATTTCTGATATTGTTTTCCTGAAACACGTTACATAACTGATTGCAAACAACAAGGTCGACCGTTCACTTTCATTTTTCCATCCATCGTAACGTCAATGTAATAACTCGAGAAGATTTCAAATACAATACCAAACATATGGCTTTCGTACGTTTCGTTTTTATAAAAGGAAATATTATTACATTACGTTCTTGAAGAGGAAGCCAAGTAGCAGCATATAGTTGTATCTCATTGACCCACTGTTCTAAATACATATGTATGTATGTATAATAAACACTAAAACTAAAGATTTACGTACCTACAGCGGGCGTTCTTTTATAAATACCTTGTCTGTTTGAAACATAATTATGTGTATCATTACGCCAGAAACTCCAATTTGCGAGTATGAGTACGATTTGTGGGCCGAGGCCCCACAACTACGAATACTCGCAAAAAGAGTTTCTGGCCATGTGATACACATTATTTTTTAGGCCAAATCTTAATCTTGAATAGGAAATAGAAAAGCAATTTTAACGCTAGAGAGTTAACAATACAGGCACAGTATAAGTAGTAGCACTAGCGTCACTCACCGCCATTACCGTTTTCTGGACGCCATTATTTTGGTTTCCATATGATTAGTTGACAGACTTGTCAATACTTGTCATTTACGAATACAAATTTAAAACTTGTGTATAAATTATTCCATAAATTCCATTTTTGTTTTTTTAGTTCGTTTAACATATTTGTATATTATTTTGATATTTTATTAGTTAAGTAAGTATAAGCTAGCGTTTTCTTGGCCAATTTTTGCTATCGTTGACGATGTCTATTAATTGCTACGTCAAAAGTTGTAAAAATAGTTATTATGAATTCACGGATTTACATTTTTTATAAAGGCATATATATCCAAATGTTGAAGGTAGGTAAGAATTTAGCTTACATACAAGTTCCTTAGAAGCATTTATAAATATTTTTCAACAATCCAGAGCTATAGGTGTTAGCTGCTAGCCGCACTGGCATAAATTAGCAGAAAGCTCGCATGTTTAAAAATTGCTTGTAAGATCGTATTTTGCCATCTACAATATCTATAATCATTCAGGAGAATGAATGTTCTTCCAAAATAGTTTTAAATATGATTATTATCTTATAATTAACATTTAAATTCTGTCTAATATATATACACTTACAATATGAACTACCATTCAGCTGGGAAGCTAGCGTAATGCGTAAGAGTTTTATTAGAGGAATCCCAGTTTGAAAACGAGTTTTAAAAACAGCAAGTCCAGAAAGGCCTTAAGAAATGAATTTCTTGTGTGTGTTTTTTGAATTTGCATATTGAAGGCGTTCTTTTGACTTGAGATATTCCGATATAAATCTATTAACGTACTAGCGTCTCTATAACTCGTAAACGCATTTCGTCGAGTGTGCTTATAGCTTTATGGTAACATTATATTAAAAAATGTAAATTTATTTGTACTAGTAATGCCGCTACATGATTATTTTGCGATCATTTATTTAGAAGAAAATATTCTGCTTTCAAATATTTCATTTCCACATCATTCACAAAAAAATTCTCTGGTATTTTATAAAACCTTTGTATATTACGCAATACAGATAATTTGAATTTCCCGCCCAAAGGAAACCCAAGGTCATCGGTTCGAAGTTTCAAAAACTAATGTCTAAAGGTGACAGTGGCGCTATTGATACGGCCTATAGTGTTGGTTCCCACGTATAATGAACCCAAATGAGAAGTAGATATGTCGTTATCATAATGTCGACGTAGAATAGAGGAACTAGTCATTACTGGTGGGGGTTATTTGTTTTTACGATAGAAATAACATTAAATACTTCTGTTAAAATGACAGGAACACCCCTAAAGCTATAGTAATAGACTAATAGACTCTTCCGACGACTCCAGCGCTCAAAACGGATATGACGACATATGTACTTCTCATTTTCGGTTCACTATACAGGTAAATAGGAACACAAGTTACATACCTTAATATTTTGACGTTTCCGAGAATAAGTCTTTGTAATGTTCTTTGTAGTTTGATACCTATTCATCAACAGGGCTTATTAATATTTGAAATACCAAATATAAAATACATTCATTACAGATATTTAAAAATTTTAGAAAAATATTTGTTTTTCCCTAAAATTCAATTAATATTTGAATGTGTAATTTGCATTTAATAACATATTGTAACCTTTTCGGAGTTAAAAAAAAAACAAAAAACAAAAGAAACACCACGGCGATAGGTATATTTAATAAAATGTATTTATTTCCACACTTTAAATCTAATTAAATAATAAACACTAACAAAAACACTAACACTAATTAAAAAATAACTAAACACTACTTAATAACACGTATTAAACTAATTCACTTAATTACTAATATTTATTTTACGGTTATATTTACTAAGATTTATTTCCAGGGCGCGCTTGCAGTTTTCACTATGCACTCTCCGATATAGATTAACTGCTCTCTACTTACGCGAGTACTTTTATATTTCCATTGTGGATTGACGCTACGCATACTAGCGCCCTCTGTGAGCAGTCTCGCGATCCAATGGTGGCGCCATCTGTTTGGTACAGCTGAAAACTCTAAATTTCAAATGTAAAAGTGGGGGTGTATGCTACAAATACGGGCTACTGGCTCATAGGTCAATATATAACATAATAATGTAGAGATATCAATATACCTGACCCATACTAACAGCAGTAATTTACATTTTCTCCTTTTTCTCATTAGAACGATTTAAGTTTTTTTTTAAGAATACTCAATGAATTCATACTAATTTATTTCACTGATTTTGTAAATTAGTACCTAATATAATAATTCGCTATAGCATATATTTTTCTACTAATTAACTATAAATATCATCTAATAACTAGCTGCGTTTATAGAAATTTCGCACTCTGTATCTAAGTTTCTTTACAGATGCTGTTCTTGAAAAAAGAACGCAAAAAATGTTTGTATAAGAACCTGTGCGAATCCTGTCTATTATTATTCATATAAGTAAAGTTATAATTCTTTAAAAACAACCTACTTGCTTTTTTGTAACTAAAACATATTCGTAAATTCTCTTCATTTGCATATATGAAATAGCTAACTAAAATGCTGTTACAGCACTTTTTATTATATAAAAAGACGCTATTAGTACTATGAGACTATCACATTATATATTATATTGTCCTTACAGATGTTGTATTAACTTGAAGTAATTTAGAAGAATGATAGTCACTTTTCTTAAAATATAAATATATGGTAGTTTCTAAAATAGCTTTTTTTTATATTACTGCACTCGCCTTAGAACCCGCTTTAAAAATAGGAGTGGATATTAATAACTTAATTTTTACCCCGTTGGTCAAACGCCTATGACTGAGCCACAAAATTTAATAGGGAGACAAATAGGAGACAATAGGGTCGGGTCCTTCAACAAGTTATATAAAAAACGACTTGCTGTACTGCAGTTTTGTGTTATACGATGACGAATATCTAAAACAATTCAACATTTGGGTTTCATATTTGTGAGTAAAACGAAATCAAAAAATTATTAATATTTAAATTATGCCCCAAAATGTCACAACTGTTTTGGCCCATAAAAGACTGACGATTTTGCGTTCGCCCAGTGTTACATCTGTCAGGTATCATTTAATAATAATAATTTTTTTATAGATAGGTGCAAAATAAAAAGATTCCTTAATAAACCTATAGCTTTTACATAAACATTTTTATTTAGAGAAGAGGTGATATGTTATTAGACAACTATTACAGAAACGGCTTATTTCAACAGATATCAGTAATTTCGTAACTGCTATATACTGCCTGTTTTCTTACCTTGTTCTGTGTCTGCGTCCTACAGTAGCGTTAGGTTTGTGTGCCATCGGTTGTTACATTTACATCTCGCAGAACATTTAAAAATTAATATATCTTTATTTTGTTTCAGATTGAACGTATATTGTGACCTGTTTCTTCGTAACATAGTTCCGTGATAGATATTCAGTATTGTCCTGACCATCATTCCATAAATTGGACACAAGACTCGAGCGCGAGTGTGTGAGCTGAATACGAACAGCGATTTTTTTAACATAACAATGAGTGAACTGTGTATTTGGCCGTGATAGTTTTGTAAATTTTGCAAGTGTTTCTTAACCGTAACAGCAATGACATTATTATTACCTATATATTTTTAGTTGGACCTTCTTTACTTGTGATAAATAAAATAATGCTTTTGTTGTTGTTTGACAATATCACTTAACGTACAACTATTACCAATCGATGTCTCCTAGATTTGTAAAAGAACCTCTATGTCCTAATATATGTATGTAAAATGTAAATGTATAACAATGTATTATTATTGTAGATATCGTGCACTAATTCGGACTGATTTAAATAAAATTGTTTTAGTATTTACTCGTCTTATTATTATTAACTACCTGGATAAACCTATAATAATAATGAATGGTAAATAATTAGAAACTAATTTAAATTTAAACGAAAATGAATTCCGCGGATACTACCAATCAAATGAAACCAAAATACTATTTTTCATAAATAAATAGTTAAAATTGATAAATACTGGCGAAAAATATAGATTCGAATGAATTAATATCTGAACTATATTATTATACTTAAAGATAACAAAACCCATAAATAAGTAAAACTATGAAGTTAAATTGGTTTATTTTTTCAACTTCTTATGATTGGTAGTCTATAGGTTGGTAGATCTGTAAAAAAGAAACGCACCTTCGTATGTTTTCAAATTGAAATAGCCGTATAAATATTGTAGGAAATAAGTAAAATTTAAGCAAAACATGAGTACTGATAATTTACCATCCATAGATTTTACAAAAATTGGCACATTTGTTAACGAAAGAGATGTGAAACTATGGAAACAACAAGCAGTTGCTAAATGTAAGCATTGAATATTTGTTTCTAGTGTTGGGAACAAAACTTTCATCATCATTCACGATAGATCATCCGCTTCATAATACAACTACAAACAGTTTACTTCATTTATTGTGTGTATGAAGGGCTTGTGCATCAAGTAAATCTTTCACATTGCTTTCACGAGAATAAATGTGTAGCAACCTATTTGTATATGAACAATTTACTATTTATTTTATCAATAAGGTATTTGCCCGAAAACTAATTTGTAACCTATTATAAAAGCCATACTGTGAATGGAGCTGATTGCTGTTGCCTTTCACAAAATATCCCCGTTCATATCGTGAAAGAAACTTCGAGCCTTCACTTCATTCATTATGTGGCTTCACACTGCAGTATTTACTCCTAGCTATGAAGGCGAATGAAGCCATGTTCATCGCAACACTATTTGTTTCAATTAAAAACCAATCGTTCTGTGTGTGTTTAGATAGCAAAGTTAAATATGAACAGTTGCGCAAAGAAATTGAAATAATTGACAAGAAAATCAGCACATGTGAGGAAAAAATAAATAAGGCAGAAAAGAAAATACCAATCACTAAAGCGCTGTTTGAAAGGTAACTAATTTGATTTATGTGAATATTTTATCTATGTTCATATTTTAAAGGATGACAAAATCCATAACACTTTGTTTTAATGTCGTGGATCATTTGATACAACGAAGAATTGATGTTGAAAAACAAATCGCTGAGATAAAACAGAAATATGACAATATGATAGAAAAATACACTGAACTATATGAATCAGAAAAGGAATCTTTAGGCAAAGATAATTCTTTATATAAAGAGATGATTGAGCATATGATAGCCATGAAAAAGCTTAAAATACAAAAACTGATTGTGTATCAGTCCGTGGAAGATTTAAAGGAAACTGCGAAACTTAAAGAAGAAATAAATGAGAAAATACTATATACTAACGTAATTGATTTTGTGAAGGCTGTTAAGTATGCACAAGAACTTAATGCTGTCGATAAAGAATTTGCTGAGAAAAAGACTTTGGTGCACAATCTTCTTAAAATTTATGAAGGGAATAGGAAAGGTAGGTTTTTTCTAATAGGCCCATTCATAGAACCTGTCCATTAAAAGCTCTCGAATTTGTAATTATATAATTTTTAATTTTTGTGGTTAAGCATAAATAGCTGTTACGATCTATACAAAAAAAAATAAGTATGAATGCCGTGATTCCAGTTAAATAAGTAGCCACGTTCAACTTTAAAAATTAATAAGTAAAATCTCTAATTGAATTTTTATATTCTGATTGGCGTTTAAAGCCACTTTCATAAACGTTTTACATATCAGTTACTGTTTTAGAAATATTAAAAAAAAAGCAAGAAAAGAAACATGACAGAGAATTTTTATGTAGCTTGTAAAGGGTATAGATTTCCTCTATTTAATCAAGGAATAAAAAGTAGACGCAGTTATACCGCGAATTCTACAATGTAAGTTTTTTTTTGGCGCATTTTTTTTAGTAATAAGTCATTTTTTCCTTAATGGAACACTGTATTTTTAGATTATGTGACACATTTAATTTTGCCAAAAAGGTATAACTATTTTTGTGGTTTCTTTTAGTAAGTAAGTATTCTTAGAATTTTTTGTAGAAAATGTAGTTTTGAATTAACAGTAAGTTTAATTAAAAACAATGAAATTTTAACTTTAAAAGTATGCAAAAGAAAAATAAACAGTCTGTAGAATCAGAATATCAATCAATTTTCAGAGCACAAAATGCAGTGGCAGCTATTCAGGTGAAGTATATGCCTCTTCACCTACTTTCTAGACAAAATACTGGCATTTATTTCTTCCATAAAATGGATCTGATTTCTGTTAGCTGTATTTAACTCGAAACATTCATACTAGCTGCTTTCGTTCGTGCCAGTGTTTATAATCAGGAATCCCTAACTACCAATAAGCGAAGACAATTCCAAAAGTACGTAAATTCTATTGATTAGCAAGTGGTCGTGATTTTGAATCATTGAATGAACGAGTGCAGCTATTGTTCAGTGCATTTCTTGGCACGTATTCCGAAACATATTGCAGAGTAGTCGCAAAACCGGATGGCATCGTCGCAGAAACGCATATTCTTAGTAAAGTGATGTGTAACGATAGAACCGAGTGAGATAGATAGACTATACTAAGCTTTAAAATTCCACTGTATCGGCATGGGCGTCGATCAGCTGTTGTTCATTATCACATGGTATACATTTGACATATGTTCACTGGGTCTATATTTGTAAGATGGCATATATTAGGTTGGTGCAAAATTATCCGCCGTTTTTATTTGCGCATTTTTCTTTAGCAAAAATTGGGCGTGTTGTTTATTATTTTTTCATAAAAATAATCTCCTCTTTTTAGTTAATAAAAATGCGTGTCGAAAATCATATTCATATCCGTCATATTATGCTCTACCACTACGAGAAAGGATGGAAGGCAGCACAGTCATTTCGCGATCTCAACGAACTTTTCGGCGAAGGAACAATCAGCGAAAGGCAGTGTCGGGAGTGGTTTGCCCGTTTCAAATCAGGTGATACCAGCTTGCAGGATAATCCAGGAAGAGGTCGGCCATCGGATTTCGACGATCAGGCACTCCTGGCAGCCGTGAAAGAGGACGAAAGCCTGACAACGCGAATGCTGGCTGGAGACTTCAATGTCGACCACTCAACGATCGTTCGACGCCTCAAAAAGCTTGGAAAGGGTGTGGAAATTGGCTGGATGGGTCCCCCACGAACTCTCCGAGAACAACAAAGCCGATCGCGTTCGAATTTTCACCGATTTACTGCAACGAAACCAACAAACGCCATTTCTGAAGAATCTCGTCACTGGGGATGAATCTTGGTTGTTGTTCAAAAACATCAAACGAAAGAAGGTCTGCGTATCGCCAGGTGTTTCCTCCAAAGGAATACCGAAAGCCGTCCCCTGTAAGAAGGCTATGTGGTGTGTGTGGTGGGACAGAGGCGGAATCATCCACTGGGAGATCATCTCGAATGGCATTTGCTATTGGTGGAACGAGGATGATGAGCGTCAGCAGTGGCGAATTCCGGACAAAAATGGCAAGCGACAGTTCAACATTAACAGCGATGTCTACCTGGCACAGCTTGACCGCCTTCACGCTGCCATCGAAGCAAAAAGACCGCGAAAAAAGAACAACATCGTCTTCGACCACGATAACGCCCGTCCGCATATTGAGTGTCGTGTCGTCGAATCCATCGCCAATAAAGGATGGGATCTGCTCCCACATCCACCATATTCACCGACTGAAGCACCTACGGACTACCACGTCAACCGATCGCTGAAAAACTGGCAAACGAACAAAGTTTACGACGATCTGGATGACTTGATAGCCGATATTAAAGCGTAGATTGTCTCCAAGAATCGTGACTTTTTCGCTCGCGGAATCGACCGTTTGCCAAGCAAATGGGAAGCAGTAATTGAAGTAGATGGTGAATACGCTCCAGAATAATCATTTAAACGTGTTTTGGTTAAATATGTTTTTTTCTTTTTGTTGAATAAAATTTGTTGAAAAAAAACGGCGGATAATTTTGCACCATCCCAATAGTTTGTGACGTTTCATCGTTTGCGCAGCTTGGTGGCATCCGGTTTTGCGATTACTCTTCCTAATTCTAAGCCGTCCTGTTGCAACTCTACTTTTATTTTTGAAGGCACGAACCATCACACCAATATTTCGATGACTTAATATAAACGAACCCGTTTCTGAAAGACATGACCAACATGACGTTGATCCAACCGTCGAATGATATTTGGTGTAGGATGCCTTCGGTTTGGGTAGCGAGCACGATATTCTTACATTGCCTCGTCGCCATTTCTATTACATGTACCACATACCAAGTACATATTAGTACACTCGCAAACGTAAAATCGTTAGACAAACTAAAGGAAAAACAAAACTCTCCTTTCCTGAATATCTGCACACCTGTATATAAGGCTATACATTCCTATCGGAATCGATCCATCTATCTACAGCTTCTTACTCTTTCTCGCTTCCTTTCATTCTTCATTTCTAGACTTTGTATATGTCACTAATTACTTGTTCTGTTTTGGTCCATAAATGTTTATTATATTTTTAATCCTATTTCGAAATTTTTGGGTTTTCCCTCATCGTTCCTTGCCAGGTAGATCGTCTGCACCGCGTAGATTACCGTTGATCTAATATAATATATATATAAATAAGCCATATGCTTTATAAAAAAATGAGTTGTTTTCCCAACCTTTTGGCACTAGCAATTTCGGATCAAACATCGGAACAACGGTAACGAGAAAGTTTTTTACGTAATACCGCACAATTATTGTATTTTATTCACTCTTTAAAACGGCGTCATAAATTTGAATCCTTATTAAATTATAAATTATGTTAAAACTAAATATATTCTGAAAATTAATTTTACGATCAAGAGTGTTTGTGGTGTCCAGTGATATCAGCATCTATTAATTATACCCTCTCTGGTAAAATTGGATTCGTTCGCCCAAATAACTTCTTAAATCCTCTTGAAGCCATAATAATGTCAAAGCAAAACGGCTGGCTTTGTCACCAGGATAAAACATTCACGCATATTGAAAGCTCACGCGCACATTTTACGTTTAGACAGGATCTATTGTAGTAATGAGTATGATATGCCTACTTCCTCAGTGGCAGCTCGCATATAACTGTAGCGGTGGCTATGAAATTAAGCTAATACCATTGCCTCATAGTTCTCATCTTCTGTTATTGATTTGGGCATTTGTTATGTTTCTATAGCCAGTATAAGTCTTGTTAAATTTTTCGGAAACCTGTTCTGCTAATACGCTTCGGGCCAGAATATCATTTGTTATTGCTAGAAGATACGGCAGATCAACGCTAGGTTGTGGAACGCCCTGTATAATTTAGTCTACTTGTTTATCATTTAGTGAAACAATAGAAGACCTACATCCTCCGCAGCCCACATAAAAACTCTTTACGCTTTGCCCTTTTCTTTTTTTTTTTTCTTTTGTCTTTCAGAAAGGTAAAAATAACTAAAACAGTAACCTACAGTTAAGAGGAATCTATATACGCAATAAAAGATGAGCTCTATATTTATAATTTCAAATTGACTTAGATTTCCGATATAATCACATGTATGATTTGATGAAATCATACTATTGCAAATTCAAGAACTTTTAATGGTTGAAGTCCGTGAAACACCGCCACTCTTTCTATGATAAATTTCTGATTATATTGTAGCAGATATTGGAAATCAAAGCATTATGGGATCAAAGAGTTTACCGAAACTTTCTTTGCAAGTAAATATTCTATATGCGCCGCATAAATTGGAAAATGATTATTTGATATTTTAGATTAGGCCAGAACCGGAATTTTTGACATTTAACTTTTCCACCGTATTACCAAGAATATCGCCAACAAACTCTAAGACAGCTCAGACAATTGATGGTAATCTTAGACTTTCGATTACGTTTATTAAATTATATGTTTATTTTATTTCTTTTTATTTATAGAGGAAAATATGTTAAAAAAATTTCAGCAAAGAAGTGACAAAAGGCAGAAGATGATTCAGCAAAGACAAACTTCTACTTTACCTCTGCCTAAGAGATTAGGTACAGTAAACTCTGGGCAAGTTAGTACTAATATTAATTGCGAGAATAGAGGATATGTAACAGCCACTGATAATGGTTTGAATAAAGAAAACACAAAGCCATCATCTAAAATAAAATTGTTGCAAAATGAGGTACTAATCCCTGACAAAGGTATTTTTAAGAAGGACGAAAAAAGAAAACCCAAGGGTAAAAATATCTGTACCTATTTAATACTAAATAGCTTTGTAATGTTCTTGCCATAATTTAGACGGAAATAGCATTATCAAAAAGAAAAAAAAAGTATCATTTGGAGAATGCCTGCCTCAGGAAGTACCAACTGAAAAAACTAACCATAATCCAGAACAGGCTGCAGAAATTTCACCATTTTTTACAAATTTAGAGACTCCTCGTGGAGAAGATTTGGATAGTTTTGCAGGTAAATAATAACATGCTTCTATTATCACCAATTTTAATGAACAACAAAAAAAATGAGCAATTCCTTCCTCTGTTGCCCCTTTATTGAAAAATAAGAGCAAAATAACTGTTAAACAGAACATATTATAAGATGCATATATAAATAATATCAATACATTGGATTCTCATTATAACAAGCGAATATCTAGTGGAACACAATTTAAGGTCAAAACATGTAAGTTGTGTAACAACAGTTTTTTACACAACTTACACTATCTTGAGTTTTCCATCCCGTCTTTGGTTATTAGTGTATCACCTTTCTTCGTTTACTTTTTCATGTTCTTCGTTTTCGCGATAAATTTCTTCAATTATGATTTTGTCAGTCACTTCTTGGCAGGAGTTTTCTCTTGCATCTACATTAATCCACTTAGGCTAAGGTTTTGCTAGTTTAGTTAATTCTGTTTCATACAATTTGTGAACATGCCGTAGTCAAATAACTTTGATGTCATATTAGAAGTGTAAGGCATTTCTATAGTTTCATCTGAATATTGACATAACTTTTTTCAACCGTTCTGTTTTTTTCAATCCCGTAAGACATTCACATAAGTCATTCTTTATAGATTGCTCACTTCACTGTTTAATGCCGCTGTGCCTTCATGGTTTCTCGGCCATTATTAGTCTTAAAAACAAATTATGTCATGGTCTAAAGGCTGTATAACACTAGTGTTTTTCGGAAGACACAAAGCTCTAATTTTGGTACCATTTAACATAAGAGAAATAGCAGATACGATGGACAGTTGTCCATAAAAGCAAAATTTTCGGCTATAGATTTATATTCTTCAGAAATTTTTATACAGAGGAAAAAAGGATTTTAGAATTAGTCATGAAATTGATTTGATTCCTGCATGAATTTACACGACAACATTATAAAATGCTATGCAGTTTCGTTACAATTAAAATAAGTGTGTTATTAAAGTCTTCAACATTAAGGTGAGCGATTAACTGTTCTGGAAAATCTTACGCAGCTTTCACATCACTAGACTTTACTAGACAGCTCGTTTCTTGTTTTCCGCAATATATTAGATTCCTTCAAAAATTAACTGCCAATAATTAAAACTAGGTTTTCGCCGTTCTGCATATATTATATGCACCATTTTTTGGACTCTTCATTAGATCTTTTGGAAAGCAGAACTGGTTATCTACATCATACGATCTACTTATCGATTTAGTAGTCCGGGAGGAGCTGTTTTCTCTGCAAGACAGTCAAGCTGAGGATTCAAAATATTTTCATTTGGGACTTCATTCACTAGTAGTGGTTATAGCTGTTTTATAAGTCCTCTGGAAATATGTAGGGATTATAGTGATAAATACGTGTAGATTTGAAGTCACTTACAGCTCTCTTCCCCTGCACGGTTCGCTGGTATACATTCCCAAATAAACTACCAACCTCATAAAGTGTTCTGGCCAAAAAGGAGCATGATGCTTGATGATCAATAACCGCTATTTTGAGTTCAGATTGCAGTTGCCTCTCTAACACACGTTCTATGTGATTGTGTCGCCAAACTTATACTCCTAAGTCGTTTTTTGTGATACAACGTCAAAGGCGCCAACAGTAAGTTGGTCTTCGCCGTTTTGATTTTCTTTATGCGTGTGAACCATAATAGTACGTACCTTGAAATAAAACGATAAGTTATAGAAAAAAAAACGCGTGAAATGATTTTTTTTTTTTTGCTGCTCCGCATTTGGACTTTTCGCTTTGCCCCAAAGTCCCCCCAAAATCACAGATACTAAAGTAAGACTGGCAATATTTATACCACTGATGAACAAAACGGTTTTCTTACTTTATTAATATGTAACCAAATACCTAATTTGTTCAAAGAGCGATCGGCACTCGTTGGAAACGGTCAAACGGATGTCTACTTTAAAATTGTTGTCCAAAATTTTAAAGTTCACATACCCCTGACTGTTTCCAACGATTGCCAAAAATATTTCAACAAAGCTATTATAGCGTACCGAACACAATTGATATTAAAAAAATATATATACAGGAACTCAACCATCTTAACATAAAATAACGGCAATAGACAACACTACTTAAAAATGGTGATTTTATGCTCATAATTAAGTTAGACTTTCAGCTTGGAAAAGGTGTAGAAAAACACTTCCCAATTATTAAATTCTATTTTTTATTTACTGCATTTAGTAATATAGACTTATCTTCTGCATTACCGGTTTCGGCTTTTTTTCTTCTTCAGGTCCATGAATTAATTTAAATTAAAAAACTGCAATAGTCGAAAATTACATAAGGGGTTACACAGTGTAACCCAACGTTGAAAGCTGTTAGTATCCGGAGAAGTTTCCACCGCAGAGCTACACTAACGTTTAATGTATTCTTACGTAATTTTCGACTATTGTATTTTTTAATTTAAATAAGTTCGTACACCTGAAGAAGGCAAAAAGCCGAAACCGGTAGTCCAGAAGAGTCTTTATTATTAAGCGCAGTAAATAAAAAATAGAATTTAATAATTGGGAAGTATTTTTCTACACCTTTTCCAAACTACTTAAAAAAATCTTTAAAAATTTCACCTAGATTCTTCTACTTCCACATTGTTCCACCGTCCATAGCACAAGAAAGTACGTCAGCAGTAAGTTATAATCTGGCAAGTATGTATTTGCTCAAAGTAGCTACTCTGTTAAATTACATACATTGATTTTTAGGTGATACTTCAGATTTCGCAATGAATGATTTACTTACTTCAAAAGGTATACATAACTTATAGAAATCCAAAATATTAACTTTGTACATATTAATCTCTTTTAGAACTAGATGATGATCCATTCCTCTCGCTGAAAAGTGTTGATAATGACACTAGTTTTCAATGGAATCAATCGACTTCTCAGCAAAAGTTCAATATGTTTTAATTGTTATTGGTTTTGTATAATTGTTGTTACTTGTTGATGTTACTATTTTTATGTACCCAGTTTGTTATTATTTGATGTAAGTATATAAAATCAAAATAATAATACAATTTGTAAGAGTTAACCAACCTTTGAACAGAGAGGGGATTGAGGATTACTATTTCTGTGTAGTTTATTAATACAGGAACTGTTTCTATTTTATCTTCAAAGAAATTAGTACGCAAAAATTAAATACGTGAATTTTAATTGCCTAGATAACTCTTAAGGCCGCTTTACAGTTCGCAATTTTTCGTATTGCGTGAAATAGAATTGCGCGCAATACATATAGCGCATGCGCATTCAATGGATTTCGATCAGCTGTGTGCAATCTTATTGGTGTTGCACGGATTAGAACGTGTTCTAATATTTCATTGCACGCAATACGAAAAATTGCGAACTGTAAAGCGGCCTTTATAGATACTGCAATGGACAAAGTAATTGTAATAATTTAATTTAAACGCAAAGATCTTTGCATGTATATATATATATTCACTCTTTTGTACAACCATCTAACACTAAAGCTAAAAGAATACAACAATAAAGATTATTTGTTACTAACAGTAGCACCATAAAACCTCGCAAGCCATTTACTATCGAACATGAAGGTCGCCTTCTGGAGTTTGTTTAAAGTAATTGCAAATCTATGACAAATGGGTTTAAAATAAATACAGCCAATCTATTTTAAGGACGTATTCCTTTATTTAATCAAGATATTTTGTACACCTCCAGACTGCAAATTACCTTAAACTTACTCTATTAGTATGTTTTCAATGCTACTATCAGAGGCGGTTGTATTCCGTTACATCATACATAACCAAACTTGTATTAAGCCTGCAACACTACCCACATGTCTAAGAGACGTAGATCAATATGGGTTTGTATGATAGTATTCCAGGATTAATAGTAAAAAAAAATCACTAAACATTAATAAACGTAAGTGTTAATAGCAACAAACTGGTTTGATCACAGTTGTTTAAAGAATATAAAGGGCATTAATATCACAAAGTACATTACTATTTTAAGTAAAACGAAAATGTAAATTAATGTCATTTGTTATTAGTCAATATAGATTATATTAAAGTACAAGAAGATGCGCAAATATATTCATATTGAAATTTACTGAGTATTTAAAAAGCAACGAATTAACTTGCTATATATAGTTCAAAAGTATGAAATGTAATTTGAAAACAGCGATTTGATGTATCAACTTTGAACTATTGTAGTTAATAGGTTTGTTCGTTTTGACACTAGCGTCACGCAGCCATAAGCATTTCTGTTTGATTTGACGCTAAAACGAACAGCAATCAGAAAATCTAAAGCTGGAGTCAATCCTGCATTTTGTGGCCACAGCTTGCGTTGAAAAACTTCACGCGGCTAGATTTTCCTGTTACCACGCGGAGTGCCAAAACGAACAAACCTAATTGCTATTGCTTGCAAGTTAAAAAGAGTTTAAAAGTGTAAAATTCAGTTGTTTTTCGTACAGAAAGTGGCAAATACAATGAATAAATTAGTATATTCATATTAATATTTTATGGAGTTTTTATACCATTTCAAATCCATTTTGGAACTAACCACTGCACTTCGAGCAATTAAAAAGTATCTAAAACATTATCACAATTAAAGAAATTTTCTAAACATTATATTGTATGACAAATATTCTAGCTATAATCACAAAATATGATATGTAATATATCTATACGTACATATTTAGAATTGCATACGATACCAACCACTTTATACAAATAAAACAAATTATCCTTACATAATTAGTTAATAATATTCAATACACCATATTTATACAAAAATATTTTTATAACTTATCTGAACATGCTTCGTCTGGAAGGAAAATACAATTAATATAGATTCTTTGGTTTTATACAGTAGGAAAAAATACTTAATAATTAAGAATATGAAAAAGAAGCAACTTGCACATTGTAAAGTATGAAATGCATTTATTCCATTGAAGTATTTAGTTACAATGTATGTTGGAAATTTGCAGTGTGTGCATCTACTGCAAATAATTCGAATTTTGTTTCGAAGTTTCTTTAACATATATTTTGAGAATTGTTATCAGTAATGTTTCATGTAAATACTAATTGTTTTATGATTATTATTATTGCAAGTAGCTGTACATTTTTTTAGCTGTTACCAGATTAAGCGAATAAGAAGCAAAAATACTCGAAAAAAACCAGAACTTTTATTATTTTATAAAGTAAAACTTACGCTTGCATAGTACTCATGAATAAACAGATTTTAGAATCATTTTGTAATAGAATCCGTGCTGTTTTCTTCTTTTCGATTTAATACAAAATACATTTAGTCACAGAACAAATATATACAATAAGCATGTTCGGTCTACAAAAACAATGGTGTTTATATCCTTCTGTGATTCTCTTCAATTTTAGCTAACTACGCTCAAAATATATTATAAGTAAATACCTAGCTATATTCCAGAATCCACTTGTTCCTTATTTGTCGTCATCAATAACAGATTTTTTTATATAAAATCTACCAATTTTAAAACTATGACTGACTAACCAGCTACGCTTTCTTAACACTAGAGCAGCAGTTGGTACAGTCGAAGCAACATTGCTATCTCTTAGTGTTCCACTGGCGATTCCTGTCTGACAGAAGTTGATCTTGTAACCTTTTAACATCATCTAACAGTTTCTTCTTTTCATCTAACAACCTCGAGACGTCATCTTGAGCGGATGATAAACAGGAACGTAAAATATCGGTTTCCTCTTTCGAGCGTCTGAGTTGTCTGTTTTCCTCTGAGACCCTTTCAAAAGCTGCCAGTCTTCTCTTTAATTCATCATTATCTAATTTTAATTGGTTATTTTGTTGTTTCAGCAGTGTTTCCTGTTCTTTCGTTACTAAAATACGGCGTTAAAATACTTTATAAATAAAGAAAAAATAAGATGAACTTACTTGATACTATAGATTCAGAATGTGACACTGGCTTATTAGGAATTATATTAAAAACGCCATCTTCTTCTCGAGTAATAAACATATGTGTGATATTAAGATCTAATGGAACTGGACCAGGAGATGTGATATTTACCGGAGGTCGATCTTCTATCATGTGCAACTGGACATTATTTAAATTCACCTATGAAATTATATTAAAAGAATAAATAAAACATGATCAAGTACTTGAAATACAAAACCTGTAAAGGTATTGGAATTGGTATAATTTCATCCTCGATAAGATCAGCTAAACCCGTGACGGTACTCATAGTCAAATCCAAACTCAAATCTTGCACTTTAACATCTATGAAATCCTTAAAAAGCTTATTCAAGGCGTCCTTGTTAGAGAAATCCATTTCGTTCACCGATTTAGAAGATGGAAGTTTTACATCATGATCCATTCTTAATTTAATCTTCGCGCTGGTATTACTGTTAGTGGCATCTGCCCAAGCTCTTGCACGTGAACTGAATTTGCTCTATATAAAAACTGCCATGGTTAAAGGTATCATACGTATTTCATCCAAACACTTAAAAACTAATTTGTGTAGTAGATTGTGATTTGTGAGTATTTTAGTGTTTAAAGGTGTAGTGTAATAAAGATTTTGTTCCAACTAGAATTACATTAACTATAGCTATCTAAAACACTATTCAATGCAAGGATTTTTAATGAAAATAATATGAAATATGTATTTACAAAATTGAGATGATAGGAAATAATAACGATATTTTAATAAGTAAATCGAATTTTTGCTTAATAGCGTAATTACGGAATACTTACGACAAAATGTGTATTCTATTCAATAGTCGAAAACATTTTTGAAAACGCAATTTGTATATATATAATTTGATATCGCATTTATATCATTACATAAGAAAATTTCTGATATTAAATACATACAAATCTAAATGATCGATTTGTGAGGAGAAAATATGTGCAGTCTGTATAATATTAATCTCGAAAATATTGCAAACATGTAATCTATTTTGTATACATATTGCAAAAGCCCCTATTGCTACACACCTACTGCAAAGATATACCATTACCACTTCACAAAACTAAGATCGAAAATGAGTTTGACATTTGGTGGACTCTCCTTGTTAGATAGTTTCTGCTTCTAATGATCAGAGATGATGTATGTTTTCAGTTATTTTTATACGGTATGGGAATAAAATCATGTCCTATTTGCTACATTTAATATACTAGGAAAAAATTAATTGACGAGAAAAAAAGGGCAGCTATTTTGTGCAATCCCGTTTTCATTTATAATTACATAAAATTATATAATAATTTTAAGTAATATAATGAAAAAAGATGGTCCTGAAAATAGCCACTTTTTTCTCGTCAATTAAATATTCAAAGAGAGAACCTTAATCAGAAAATTACTAAATCTTGTTTCTCAATTACAATTTTTTTTAATTTATAAATCAGAGCTACCTCTCGCATGATATATTGTGCGCAGAAACATACTACGAATATAACCATCATATCAGTCATAAGCTGCAATATTTATTCTGCAATTTTTTTTGATAAAAGTATTGTAACGTAATCAATCGATCTTAAAAAACTCTTACTTAAAATCGTCTAGCTAAGACGTTAGACCTGAGTTTGCAATTTTATTTTAATTTCCACCTGGCTCCAAATTAAAATTTCCAATATACAGGACGTTTCTTAAGTGACGTTAGAATATCTTAATGCTAACATATGCTACAACACTACGTTCAAATGTAGAATTTTATTATCTCTGGCTAATGAACCAACATTTTACAAACAGCATGTGTCGGAAATACGATCTCTGTAAAAAAAAGCCCAATAATAGAAAAAATTATTATTGAGCAATTTTATCAATAAGGTTATTTTGTTCGCTTATTTTCACTAACATTGAAAAAATAATAGCGAAGAAACTATTCGTATTTCAATGTGTTTTTGTAAAAGAACACTACAAATTAAAAGTAATCGAGTAATATCATTCGAGGAGCTAACATACAAAACGCAGTATTTGTTGTAGACTAATTTTTAAGTAAATTTAAGATATTTATTGCGACGTTATAAATTTAAATATTCTAGTTTTGATTAGCGTACTAAACACCTTTCCTGGGGATGTAGGCAGTGTCGCAATATAAAGAATTCCAAACTAGAAAATAACTTCATTGTTTCAATCACTAAAAAATAGTTATGAGTTGTTACGAAGCAAACTGGTACTTTGTAGCAGCTATTCGATATCGAAGAAAGCTACTTTTTGTAGGAGTTTCCTAATATAGTAGACAAATGCGAATGTTGTGAAGCATACATATATATTCGTAGCACTATAACAGTAAAGCAGTACATAAAATGTTTCTAAATATGTTGTATGTAAAGTTTGTAGAGGGAGTGTCGTGCGTCGGTTTAGATCGCCTTGTCATTTTGAGGCGCGCAGAAAGGTAATTTTTTTCAATGATTAAATTAATTATTTTTTCACAACACCGGTGAAGAATGGGGCTAATAATAATTTGAATGAGTAAATTGATTTTTAATTTCTTGATAATTTATTAATTTGAAGCATTATATACTTGTAACTTCAGTGCTTATGTAATAAAAAACATTATTTCCATGTGATTATTAAATTGAAGAATTTAGTAAGTTTTTGTCAAATAGATTTGAATAGCTTTTCTTATTATTAAATCGCATTGGTATTCTAAATGGGTTTTGCCAAATTATTTCTTAAAATGTTGAAGAAAAAATAATATATAATGATGATTCACAATAGAAACTTTATATGAAAATTCAAACTTGTAAAAACTATATCACGATATATATTAACATACATATAAATATTAGGGGATTACAAAAATTGGATCGGATATATACCGATGTACCGAAAGTGAAACAAAATCATAGCATTTACAATGTGCTGGAACAGGACAGAAAGTCGGTAGATACCTTATAATCCAATTTTTGTAAACGCCTATTGAGTGAATAGCGGTAACAATAAGACACTATAAGCTGTGTGCAAAGTTGTAGAAACAGTTTATCTGTTTAACGTATACCGCTATTTAAGGAAAACTGCTACAGAAAGTAGCAGAAGCAGGCTGTCTTTTTGTAGATTTCTCTATTTTGTTGCGCGTACCAGAGTTCTAGTGTGGAGCTCGATCTTATTTTCATTTGTTTTTACCTCTAAAACTGTATTAAACGTTCACAAATTCACGTGAACTTCACCAAACCATGCACGCTGTAAAAGATTAGAAAATAAAAAACTGCTTTTTGAAAATGACAAATGAATACAAACGTTGCCTTCTGAATGAAACACACATTTGGTATTTAAATTTAAGAGAAAATTACTGCTGTTTGAAAACCACATAGTAATATATTCAATTTAACTCATCGCTAGGCATAGAAGGCTATCCTTTGCTCTATTTTCGTATTAAAGGCAAATACTGCGTTTTGAATGATAGCTCATAATTTGTAACTAATAAATATTTATTGTTAGATATAACGTAATACCAAATAATATAATCAATTTTATGGATATGTATCTGTAAACTTAAAAAATGTTAAAAACAGACAGAGCGGTTTTAAAATGAACTAAGTCAAATTCTAAGCTTTTTCTGTTAAAATTGAAAATAAGCCATTTGTAAGTATCCATAGAACGCCTTATTTTCTCCACATAGATAAGTATGTAACACAAACATTAATGCAAATTACTGCGTAGCATTAATATGCATAAATCGAATACTACAGAAAATTCATATTATTTTTAATTTATAACCAATTTATCTTTTTCTATGAACCAATCTCTAAACAACATATGTAAATGCTAAAGAAACGTTAAGAATACGACACATGAAACAAAGAAAAACCAAGTATTGTCTCGGATTTTACTTACTGCCAGATAATAATTCTTTGTCGAAATAAGTTTCAATAACAGATGTGTGAGATTGGAAATATTAGTATGGTAAATGTATTTTATGTTACATTTAGTCGTAAAAGTCGATATTTTTGGTCGCTGCCAAGTTATGGATTGTCTTGGTGTTTAACTTAGTCGGCGTCCGATTGTGATATCAGCGGTGGTAAAACAATATTTAAGGGCAACTTCAAAATTTATGTCTTTTCGCTTAAGTTTTGGAGCTCTCTCGCTTATAAAGATTTACTTTATAAAGATTTTTAATCATCTATTAATTTTTAAAATTTGTCACATCACTTAATAAGCATTCTGTATAACAGCTACAGACAACCTCATAACGGAAGCTTCGAAATTAATCCCATAAGCGCAATTTAATATCACATAAATTTCCACATGCAAAATATTTGGTAAAATACAGATTCCGATACAAGGCTCGTTTTCACACCAGCGCTTTGTATCGCATTGTATTTCGTTTATTTTGTACTAACTACAGCAAAAGCATGGTGCGTTGACTGGTCAAAGCTATATTTAATTTTGAAAAACCTCAAATACATGCTTATGCTAATTAAACAAACCATGCGGTTTAATGCATTCAGTAATATAGAGTAACCAATACCTTGATTTTGGCCTGTGCCACAAAAAAACATTCAGAGGCATGCAAAAAATACAAGAAAATTTCATGTGGTACGATTCCAGAGTAAATAAAAATTGTGATAACATATTAAAACTCCTTTATGTAGTTTTCTGGTGTATACAAGTACACTATGTACAAATATATATAGCATCCTTCGCAATATGATTATTATTGATCAATAAAAGTAAAAGTGGTGCGCATAATGAATCGATACTTACTTGAAATTCATCCCAAGGAATTGACGAGCAATCCTCATTATAGATGTGACCTACTTGCAGCTTGATAGAAGATGAGTAGCCCACGGATTGTTGAAGAAATTCAACCTTGGTCAGCTTGAAAGTGGATACGGATACCTAAATGAGTAAAGATTTTTATTGCAGTACAAGCCATTTAATAAGTGAACTTACGATATCTTTTCGTCGGCAGCTACTAGTCAATGAATGATCACTTGTTGTTGTAATAGTGCTATCCTCCTCGATAACTTCACTTGCTACTTCAATTACAGCTTTACTTTCCATGTGAAATTCTGATACCCGAAACAATGGCATCAACATTCTGTTCTTTGTTTTCCGGCGATGTTAGGAAAATGTAGTTTTCTGAATCGCTAGAGCCGTCGCTTCTTACAGATAACGAATCGCTCATGTCGTCTGGACTGGGCTTCAAAGCACTATCTATTGAAGTCATCAAACTTCCAAAGTGTTTTCTCATACTAGTGATGCCTGTTGGGATAATAGCATTTAATGCAAGTTACTTGTGCTGTTTTTAATATAATACCAGCATTGAAATTATTTGGGACGATATTAGTTATGGCTGAAGTTTCCTTCTTTGAAGACAATGGTGTCGCTAATTCACTGACGGTTCTATTTCGGCTGCCGAATGGTGGTTCAGTATCAATGTCGCCGAATATAACCATTGTTTGAGTCTCGTTTTTCTCAGAAGGTCTATCTGACGGAGTCTTGTGCAATGAGAATGTGCTATCTTGACAAACGGTGGCTGTTGAGCCTAAGTGAAGATGTCTTTAAAATAGAAGCAAAAAGAATACCATAATAATTTTACCCCTCATCAGAACGTCGTCACCAATACTGGAAGAATCAGGAACGAAAGACTCGACGTCACCACCAGAAGACTCTTTACCGGGGCAGTGGGATGGCATTACAAAAGTAACTTCTACTTGAGGTATAATCGCACCAATCGCCATAGATCCGCTACTTTCCACCTACGGAGATTTATTTTCCGTAAAGTTATGCATGTGTGTGTAATTGTTTACATTTTACGGCGATTATAAAACACTTCGTAACCTAATAACTTGCATGACACCAATAAGTATGTCATTTTTTCATAAGGTGAATTACTTTACAATGACCGAATCACGGGAAATGAATTAATGAATGAAAATCAAAGATCACTTCACTTTTACATCAACAAAATGAGCATATCAGCGTTATAATTTCCTACTTAATTTGAGGTGTCTCAGCAATTTCAGTAAATATATACGAAGGTAGAATTGTGCAATTGAACTGAAATTAGGTTACACGTGTTTTTATATCTTCCTAAGAACTACGTTGATTAAAGCATTTAAATGAAATAAAATAATAAGGAATGATTTCCTCGTAAATTTGCAGTACATATTCAAAGATTATAGATAATATAAGGAACAAATGACTAAAGGGAAAACAATAGATCTGATCAACATTGTATAGATGTTGTACAGGTGGGGCAATTTAGATGGCATTACATGAGGAAATTCTTTAGTTCAGTAGATA
Source organism: Protaetia brevitarsis (assembly GCA_004143645.1). NCBI lineage: Eukaryota > Metazoa > Arthropoda > Insecta > Coleoptera > Scarabaeidae > Protaetia > Protaetia brevitarsis. The sequence goes on along the minus strand of RXPK01001304.1, from coordinate 2,111 downwards.
CACGAAAACTATATAAGAAGTTACGTGCTCTTTTTTTTAAGGTAAATTTAGTAGTGATGAGGAAAATCAAACATTTTTAATTAATTCCGGAATATGACCAGAAACTCAAAATTCCGGGTATTCTTTTTTTACGTATATCTTTATTTTTAAAGATGCGATATAGTAGCAAAGAACGTTTTTATAATATTTTGAAGTAGATCTCTAAAAACATTCTATAACGTCTGTATCTTCATTTGTTCTTAAATTATAAGACAAACTTTTTCTTTATAAAGTACAAAACCAATTTAGTTGCTTTAATCCAATTCTGCATGATTAAATAACAATCTACTTTACGAATTATCATCTGCCAATTCACATATGTTTTGTATTCTATGCACATGTATCTATCCATGGCCTGCTTATAAGGCAAGTAGTTTTCCAAAAATTAAAAATTGCTTATGAGAATGGTTGCAAACTATTAGATATATAAAAGTATCACATGAAGACCATCTAAAAAATTCTATTTATATACGTCATGGCCAACTATAGTTTCTATTTACAAAAACGTAAGGTTGTCTCATATCTCTGAAACAAATGAAGATGCAGGCTTATAGAACATGTTTAGAAATCTACCATAAAATATAAATAAAAAAGGTTTTTCCATTATCGTTATCTTTAAAATAAGGATTTCTGACTGGCTAATGTACACTGACCGACTTATTTAATGTCGTCGTCTTCAGCGCGGTAACTATCAAAACTACTCACCATTTGGATAGGTAGGCGTTCGGTTGACGTCGGCTGTTCCAGGTAAATGATTTATTGGGGTATGCAGTTATAAAACCCTTCCCAATTATGCAAATCAGGTGGAAAAATTGGATTATTTAATATCACAAGTAAACGTTGTATATTGCGGTTTGAACGTGCTTTAAATTGAAATGTCTTTCATAACTTGGACCCTAGTCTGACTCTTAAGCTTAAACTCACATAGAAATAAATAAAGTTTGGTATTCATAGCCAATCTTATGTACTAATTGGTTTAAAAACGTAGGAAATAGCAAACAACAGAGGAAGACTTCGTAAAACTATAGCTTCAACCAATATAGCTATTATAAGCGTTTATTAATGACTAAGTCTTGAATGGAGATTTCAATAATATTTAATTATTAGCATTTACTATTACAAGACCCACCTATGTGTGAGTAACGCTATAAAATTGCTATTCATAAGAAAATAAAATTATGTTTGGCCTGGTTATATTAATTATGTAAGTAAATATGCTAATTCCAAATATAAACAATATAAAATCTAATAAACAAAATAACCATTCCGCAAAAGTAAGAAAATTAGTCAAACTCTGAAATATTAACAAACAAAATTCTAAAAATAAAAATCTAATTACGTAACTGTCATTATACAAACAAAAAATGATAATGTAAAACCTAACCATTAAAACAACTCATTCCGCAAAAATAAAAAATAAACATACACTCTAAAAAAATCAAAGAAAAACAAATTTTATAAAATATATAAACAAAACAATATACACATAAATTAATAAAAGAACAATTTTAAAGGATGATGGCTGAGTTTTATAACTGCCGCAGTTCGAAATGCATATAATGTATTAATGAACTTATAAGTTGCCTATTGAAATTTCAAAGAAAAGCTTTATTCTTAGTAATGTGGTAATAATTTATATAGTTTAAAAAAATTGCCCTGTAAATGGCATCATTTAACAAAATGAATGATCTGCAGGACATTTGTGATTTTTCCTACGAACAGGAATTTTACGACGTTTCTTACCTGTGGGTAATTACAATAATTATATATTATAATATATAAATTAATATTTATTGAAACTAAAACTAATAAGGTAACTTATGAATCGTTACTCTTTTGTTTTCTAATACATTTCCTATTTTAAAGATAAATTATATATAATAAAATTTAATATAAATAAGCGAGTAATTAATACAACTTGATGTGTTATCTTACTTCACTTGATTATTTTAAACATAAATAAGAGCTTTAGTTTTAAAAGCCACTTGGTCTTAAACCGTAAAACAGATACTTCAATTCAAACCATAATATTAAAGGTTTCCTTCGATATTAAATAATCTTAGAGCTACCTG